>MU226863.1:720109-737554 GCA_018584345.1 Thuja plicata
ATCTTCTGATACTCGGCATCCACTACAATACTCGGCATTGTCATGCTCTCGGTAAGAGTAGAGGCTCGGTCCATACTAGTCCCGAAGTGTAGCTTGGAACTCGGTAGCTGTGGTGACTCGGTAGATACAGTGTCACTCGGTAACCACTGGTGACTCGATAGTAACTTACTTCAACTGATGACTCGGTAGTTAAAGTGAAGCTCGGTGACTACCATCTGCTCAGTAACTGCTGTATACTTGGTGACTGCCTTACTGCTCGATTTGAACTGATTAATCGGTGAGCTTTACTGAATGCTCGGTATAGTCTGTGGACTGAGTGATGAGCTTGGTAAGCATTCAAAATCGAATAAGTGTTTTCACTAAGTGCATTCACTGATGACAAATAGATCATTATTCCAACACCATCTTCCGAGGCTTTGGCCTACGAGGAAGCAATTATTTATAGTGAGTTGGAAGGGTTGGCGTAAAACCTATCCTCACTTGGGTCATTCCCAGGAGATTTTTTCCTCAACCGATAGGCCCTCTACTGTTAAATATGCATACAAAGGATTGGCGAGCGTAGGATGGTTAGTCCCTGCTATTTTCTCCCAAAACACATCAATCAAAGCTTTTCAAACTAAAGAAAGCATGAGTAAGCAAAGTTTGTGTTTGTTCAGTTACCCACAATGTTAAATGACTTGCTTGTTCAGTTACTATCCCGAATTAGAAAATGAAGCTTTGCTTGTTCAATTAATCCACAATGTTAAGTGCTTTGCGTTGTTCAATTTCTGTCCAAAAAAAGAATTAAACGATTTTTTTTTTCATTTATCCCACAAATTTAGTGCTTTGAGTTGTTCATTTACTGATCCAAAAGAAATTTAGTTTTGTTTGCTTTGTTCAATTCTCTCCAAATTTATTTCAACTTTTAAACTGATTTGTGAGTTTCTGGTTTTCCTTAAAAGGAAAAGAGCATATTCCTCTAGTCAGTTTAGTACAAGATTAGAAAATGTAATTAGTGTGAAAAGCATGAAAAGAGAAGTCAAGATGGGGGTTTGGCAACTTGAAAAATCACAAGTTAGTATTCTTTGTTCTACTCCCAAGAGAGTCTCTAACATCGATCTGCAAGCATGAGTTAGGTTGCTTTAAAAGATAAAAACCAAAGTGATCAAACTGTTAGAGGTTAGGCAATGAAGTATGTAAGATTTTTAACCAGATGCAATCCTAGAAACACAGGATGCGATACCATATACCAGATGTGAGCCCTTGTTACTAAATACGAAAGATTGCTGAACAGATGTGATCCTGTATAGGAAACGACCCAGGAAATCTTGGATGCAAGCCCTTGTTACTAGATACGAAAGATTGCTAACCAGATGTGATCCTGTACAGGAAATGACCCAGGAAATCCTGGATGCGAGCCTTGATTTCTGCGGTGCAAGGGTGTATCCTTGATGTGAGCTTCTGCAACCAGAAATGAATCTAGACCTGAAAACTAGGAAGAGAGATTAGTGAAAAATAGAGTTAAAATGAGGCAAAATCTAGAATCGGGCCCCACGATGGGTGCCCAAAATGTGTGTGTGAAATATTTCACCTATTACCTGTGACACAACACTTCAATAGGTCATTACGTTAGTGAAAATAAGGTTAGTAAAGCATGGAATTCCACTAAAATTGACCTATTGCTCTCTAACTAGGAAGAGTGTGAAAAACAACATAATAGCCCTCAAATTATGCCTTTTCCAGTGACATATACAACCTAGCATGAAATATTCTATTAAACACAAGAAAGATATCTAAATAACATGCATATTAGTTCTAGAAATGAGGATTATAACAATGCATGAATATGAAAGCCAAATGAAACATGAATCTATATAAATCCTAACAACATAACAATGCATTTTAAATCTAAAATGAAGGCTTATTTGTGCTGAAAAACCCCTTCTATTTATAGAAGAAATGAGGAGAGAGAGGGGGGACAAGGGTCATTAAGGGAGTTGCAAAACTCATTAATGGGGATGTAAGAGGAATAAATGCCAAAGGCATTAAGGAAGCATGGGCTTGAGGAATATGCCTTAAATTCAAGCATTTAAAAGGTATGGAGAGGTCATATGCATTAAATGCAAGCACTTAAGAGGCATGGTGAGGGTTTAGAGTCAAGCTTGAGAAAGTTGACTTTCTCAAGTGGTTTGAGTTCCTAATCACATTTTTAGGAATGTGACATCATTAGGAGGTGGGTTAGAGTGGGATTAGGATTAGGATTAGACTTAGCATAGGGTGAATAGGTTGGGATGGGTTTGAACCCAGGGTCAAGGTGGTTGAGGTAGGTTAGGTTGGGGTTTAGGGGAATATTAATGAAATGAATTATATTAAATATATTCATTCAAAAAATAGGAATATTAATTATTTAAGCATTTGATTTCTTTAGATAATTAATTAGGACTATAGCCAATTAATTAAATTAATTTAGGCTAGAAGATAGGATTTGCAAGTGATTTGATATAATAGGGATTTATTTAATTCCTCTTAAATTAATTACCTTAGCCATGTTTTATTTGAATTGATTTGATTTGATTGGCTTATGTGATTAATAAAATTTAGTGATTAGATCACTTAGGAGATTAAATTTGATTTGAATGAATTATGTCAGCCGATTGAAGAGTTGTTTGAACATAATTGGGGGTATGATCACACTTAGGGAAAATAGGGTCTATGGTCAGAGTAGACCAAATCCAGGTGGTTACACATATACTAACAAGATAATATAGCTACCATTATCCAATCTCTTGAAATAAAAAAAAATGATGAGAATGACATTAATTGTAGCCTTGTTCAGCCATAAAACTATAAAATTTTAAATATTATTGTTGGGGTTCTTTTTTCAACCCATACAAGCTCTTCTTCAACTTGCACACTAAATTTTTATTACCTTTGACCTCATATTCTTGTGGTTGTTGCATATAAATCTCTTCCTCCAAATCTCCATGGAGAAAATATATCTCAACATCTAATTATTCTAGATGAAAATATTTTGTGGCCACAAGACTTAGAATAGTGAAAGTTGAAGTCATTTTAACAACAAGATAAAACATTTCATCAAAATCAATATCTTTTTTCTATGCAAATTTTTTTACCACAAGTCCAGCCTTGTATCTTTTCTTACCTCCATGTTCTTCCTTTAACATGTAAGTCCATTAGTTAGGCAAGGCTCTTTTACCTTCGAGAAATTCAACTAAATCCCAAGTTTGATTTTTTATGAAGGAATCTATCCCCTCTTTCATTCCTCACTCCCACTTTTTCCTAGTTTGAATCTGCATTACTTCTGCATAACTTTCTGGTTCACCATAATCAATCAATAAAATATAATATAATGAAGTAGAATATCGTTCAGGAGGTCTAATTATCCTAGAATATCTTCTTATTGGAATGTGAGGAACCTTTTGTGGTTCTATTTTTTAAATATTTTATGGCACTGTTGGTGCTACATTTATTGGATTTCATCAAGCACCATACATTCTATGTGTTCCTCTTCTTGCTTCTGGCCCTGCATCTGATCCTTGTATATGAATTTTTCATTGAAGATGACATTTCTACTCCTAATGATTTTTTTATTCTAAAAATCCCACAAATAATAGCCAAAAGCATTAACTTCATGTCCAATGAAAGTGCATTTATTATATTTTGCCTCAAGCTTTGATCGATTTTAAATATCAATATGGACAAATGCTTCACAACGAAAGGTTTTCAAAAATGAATAGTTTACCTTTTTGTTTGTCCATGCTTCCTCAGGAATACCACCATACAAGGAACTTGAAGTCCATATGTTTATAAAGAAAACATCAATATCTAGAACATATTCCCTAAACTACAAAGACAATCCTATATACAATCTCATGTTCCTTGCACGCTCCATGATAGCTATGTTCATCCTTTCAGACACACCATTTTTTTGTGGGGTTTTAGGAACCGTCTTTTGTCTATGAATCCCATGATATGACTAATAAATATTAAACTCTTTGCTACAGTAATCGCCTCCATTATCTGATATGAGATACTTCATATTGTTTCCTATCTCATTCTCAACCAAAGCTTTCCATTTATTAAAGAATTTAAATGTATCAGATTTTCTAGGAATGAAATAAACCTAAATTTTCATATTTGCATCATAAAAAAAGTATCATAATAAAAAGACCCACCAATAGATGGTACTTGGGCTGGTCGCCATACATTAGAATGCACAAGCTCTAACTTTTCACTTTTCTTTTCCTTCCCAACTCTAATAAATCTGACCCTCTTTTGTTTTCCATAAACACAGTTTTCACAAAAACCCAAATCAACCTGTTTCAAACCTACCAATAAATTCTTTGAATGAAGAATCTTCACCACCTTCTCACTCATGTTCCCAAGTCGATTGTGTCATAAAGTTGTATCAGTTTTTTGGAAGCTAGGGAAATAGAATAATCAATATTACCAGTACATAAATACAATGTACCTACCTTTGCCCCTTTTTTGATTACTAGTGAACCTTTAGTAACCTTCTGTGAATTGTCTATAAATATGAATGTGAAACCATCATTTCCCAGTTGTCATGTTGATATTAAATTTATTCTCAAATCAGGAACATGTCTCAGCTCTTTTAGCATCCATTGATTACCATTTGGTAATTTTATCTATATTTTTCCCTTTCTCACAATTTTACACGGTGCATCATCACCTAAATAAACTTGTCCAAAATCACCTTGAACAAAGTCTAGAAAATATTTTCTATGAGGTGTGGCATGAAAATAATCCCCTAAATCTAACACCCAAGAATTAATAATATTATCCAAAGAAAGAATCAAAGCATCTTTTAACACATCACTTGCTACATTTGATTCCTTGTTATTTTCTTGTTTTCCATCTACCTATTTTTCCTTTCAAGATCAAAAATATTTCTTCAAATGTCATTTCTTTCCACAATTCCAACACTCCACATTTACCCTAGATTTGGATCTTCCCTTCCCAGAGTTCCCACTATTACCTAGGCTCTTTCTTCTTTCCCTCTGTTGTCCCATGTTCTCAACAATCAAATCATTACCTGATGCCTCACCTGTGATTTTTTATCGCATTTTATCACTAAGGATAACACCAAAAACATCATTGAAATAGAGACAGAGTTACTTACAGTTATGACCAAGCCATTCCAGCTTTAAGGCAATGAGCATAAAATAAAGAGAACGCCAACCTCATCATCAAAATTTACTTTTATAGAACTTAGTTGACTAGTAACCATGTTAAACTCATTCAAATGATCAGTAACATACCCACCTTAAAGAATATTCATATTAAATAAGCATTTCATAAGAAATACCTTATTTGAGGCTGAGGTTTCTCATATAGTTTGTCTAATTCCTTCATTAGACCCTTCATTATTTTTCCTTTTTCTATATTGAAAATCACCAACAATGTCAGGCACAACCTTATTGCTCCTAGTGACTTCTCATCAAGAACATCCCATTATTCATCTAACATATTCGACACCTACTTTGTTTTTCCACCCAACAGTATGTAAAGATCCTTCTAATATAGATAATTTTCCATTTGCATCTTCCATAGCTAGTAGTTTTGGTTGTTGAACTTATCAACCTTAAGTCTGCCTTCCTCTGCCATTACTCCCCTTGAATACAAGATTTCCTACCAAATCACTGAAATATGCACCACTTTGATACCATTTTTTAGGGTTTAGGTAGTGATGAGAAATAAACAATATTAAGATAATGCAAAAATAAAGAAGACAAAAAAATAAATCACTGAGATTTAACATGATTCACCCAATATGGGCTACATCCACTTGAGAAACAATCATCCACTAAATTTCTTATCCAAAAAGAGAAAATTACAATATGATCATTTCACAATACACCACCACTTATTTATAGGCCTTTTAGGCAATTTACCAATGTTGGTTAACAAATTAACCCTAATTTTTTTTATGAGTTAACCTAGGAAAATGCTTGATGAGTTAACCTAGGGAAATGCTTGGTGGGTTAACCAAAAATGTTTGACGAGTTAAGAGTGTACAATATAGAATGATCAGTCATCACATATCAATATAGAGTATAAATAGTGGGGCCTGAATTGAAAGACACGCCTCTTGGAAGTAGAATCCTGTCAATGTTGGCTAAGCCCCAAAGAACTTTATACCTTTGAGAAGTGAAGGTGGATATTTGGTTACCATTTCCTCTTGGTTGTTTGGCATTATTTTATTTCATCTATGAAATTGGGCCTCACATACCTTGTGTATATAGAGGACATCCCTTAGTTTATCTTGTAAAGCCTATAGTTGAAATTATTGGCTATCATTTCTTGTGTATGCAAGGATCGATACTGCCACTTGAGTAGGCTTGTTAATGTTTCTTATGTGTTTGAAAGTTTAGATCACCTTCCCCACTTGAAAAAAAAGGTGATACATTGTCCAAAATGATCCTTAGGAATTTTTCTTCTTTTTCATTTATTTCTTGTGTGTTTTTCTAATTGTTAGAAAAAAGTCAAAAAGTCAAAGCTAAAGTCAATCATACTTGCCAATCCTAGATCTCAAACAAGACAAGAACCAATGACCACCTTGGCTCAACAAATTAAAAATCTAAAAACACAAGTGCATGACATACAAGTTAGAAAAAAAACAAGAAAAGAACCAACAACAATTCTCGAGAGACACCTCCAAGAAACCAATGAAATTATAGGCAATGCATGAATTCATGGAATACAAAAGAAAATAGCCAAATTTGAACAACAAATGATTGAAAATAAAAATAAAAATATCAAACTAACCACTTTATCCAAAAGTAAATGTGAGTATAAACATCCATTTGATAGGAAGTTAACACCTTTGGGGAAATGTTATGAATCATCTTTGGAAGAGCTTCTTGAAAATAATCTTATTGCATTGCCTAAGTGGCCTCATGCAAACTTAACTTTTTGAGTAACTATTGCACACACCATAAACATAGAAAGCATAAAAATTCATATTTTATGGAGTTGAAACATAAAATCCAAGACCTTCTTGATGATGGTATACTTGAAGTTGAAGATCCTAATGGTTCATTTAAAGAAGAAAAATACACTACTTCCAAGCATGGTCAAGATCATGAACCTATGTATAGAAATGACCCACAAGTGACCTCCACCTCTTCCACCATTCCTTCATCTCCTAAAGCTTCCCACAAACAATCCACACCATCTCCTTTAAATAATTAATCCAATGATGACACCTTTCATGTTGACCCTTAAGGGATATCTCCAATAGAAGTCTAAGCTAATCCAAATCTTGATGCAAATCCCTCACGTGATTCAAACATCCTAGATCCTATGCCATCGTGTAATCCAATTCCAATCACATCCACTCCCAAGAGTCCTATTCAAAATGAATTCCCATCATTCCAAAACATGGAATACCTCCAAGAATCCCCCATGCATATCCAAACTCCTATCTCTTCCTTAGAAGTGGCTCATTTTAGAGGAAAATCCAAAGTATGAAAAAATAATTATTTTACCTATTTTTCATCTTGGTGAAAAATAGGTGCGTTTACATGAGTAAAGGGTTTTTAGGTTCCATTTTTTAAAAGTGCATTCTCATCTACACCCAATATTATCACCTTGATCTTCATGATTTTTTACTTGGTCAAAATGAAAAACTTGTGTAAGGTATTGAAAAATAATTTTGGAGGGAAAATAAAGTTTAAGTTTCTTTGTTTTAGACATTTCCATCTCCCAATCGAATTCTAACTCACTTTGATTTAGTTTAAGTTTGAGTTAGAAATAGAGAGTTAATACAAAAGCCCTAACACATACCATGGATGGAGAAATATGATAGACTTCATAGAGACAAAAACAACATATTTCCAATTTTTAGTGTATTTCTCAAAGAAGACATCACGTTTGTATTGAAAGATAAAATTTATGTGAAGAAAGAACAAGAAAAGATGAAAAGTGGTGGCCAAGTCAAGATGAACAAGGGTTTCCAAGGAACATGTAATAGTTTTAAAGGAAATTTTTTATCTTTATCAAAGAATAACATTGTTTTGGGTAGAGGATAGTGAGTTTGATGGAGTAAACAAATATTTAATCCATGAAAGTGGAAAATTACAAGTTATAAACAATAATTTCAAAGGATGAACAATAGTTTAAGTTACAAATAAGCAATTGCTTGATTTGAAAATTAAAAAAATGTCAATCAAGTAAACAATAGTTCCTTCAAGGAGAGGCGAGTTTCACATTTACAAACAACAAGATATATTAGAACAGTGGAATTTCAAAGTTAAAAGAGCACCAAAAACCAATGCAATAACAATAGATTCAAGAAAATAGTATATTTATTGAAGGATAGTTTGAGCTTGAGTTCAACAGAGAGGAAAACATGCTTACATAAGGAGAACCACAAAGATAATAGAAAAATGATAGTGAAAGATAGAGATCCAATCCTCAAAACCCTAGCTTGTAGAAAGAACTCATTTTCCATCATACATCATATATTCTTGACTTCAAGTCAATTTTTGCTTTCGTTATCATTAATTAATCTTGTGGTTTCTAAGGCTCAAACAAAAGCAAATATTTGTCTTTCAATTTATTTTTTTGTATTTTAAATATCCATGCCTTTCATTACCATAAAAAATATTGTGAAAGACAAAAATGGGAATAGTGAGGGCGCTGCTACAAAGAAAAACATAAGAACTTCAAAAGACATAATGCATAATGGAAAATGCAACACTGTTATTACTGTGGTAAAAGATGAAGTCAACACAATGATCCAATGAGGAATAATAATGAAATACAATGAGAAATAACTCCATCTATTAGGGCATACCTTAAAAGAAGTGGATAAGGTATAGAATCTATATGGTCACACACACATATCGAAGGGGAGAGATAATGATGCAAAGTGCATGCAATAGTTATTAGGAGAGATGCATGAATATATAGTGAAGTCACTTGAAGGTCATAGGAAATGTATAAAGACTACATGCTAGGAACAAAAAAGGGATCATAGTCAATGCATGATAGTCATGTTAAAAGCTATATGTTACAATCATCACAATGACAACATGACACTAAGAAAGAATTCTTAAAAATAGAGAAATGAAGAAAAGAATTGGTGCAATTCAAGGAGCATAAAGACATATCAGAATGAGTCCATAAATGTTAAGGACACTCATAATAAGGTCCGAAAAGGAAAAAAATACAATTATATGTAATGAAATGAATAACATTAAGAATGGTAGAAAGCAACATTGATATGTCAAAGAAACATCAGATTTCAAAGATGTGACAACAACATTATTGCTATTATAAGACAAGAACTTCATATAAATGTTGATCACGAAGAAAATTATCAAACAATAAGAACATGATATGTATACCAAGGAGAGGACACTCACAAGACACTTATGAGAAAGATGAGAGCCATAAAATTTTCCAGAATAGCATGAAAGACAGTCAAAAGAGAAACAATGACATGGTTGTTGTGAAAAGACAAAGAAATGGACTAAAAGATATGTAGAAACTTATAGAAGTTTGAATATTACATAGGGAAGATTTAAGAGATCAGGTGATTGAGAAATAAAGAGGCTAAAAAATGTACAAGTTTGCTAATTGCTAGAACAAGGGTATAGTGTGAAATATAATCATTTCAAAATTGTGATATACTAATAAGGACAATGAACAATTATGAGGCAGTGATATGAAGGGAAAAAATAGTCAAAACATTATACAAAAAAAAGGACAAGCAATCCTGATTAACAATGATAAATATAATGTCAATACTTAGAAGACCTTGAATATCAAAGGATGATATTGTTGTTCAAAACAATAGTACTATTAATAGAGTGGCTAGGGTCAGTATTGTAAGGAAGTAGGAGTGCTTCAGATCAAATACAATAATGCATTCATAGTGGCAACAATGATAGTGATATTCAACCATGGAGGAAAGAACATGGTCATAGGACATTCAAGATGAAGTCATTAAGGCTAAAAAATATTGTTCACAAGGATTCCATGAAGAGGACAAGACACTGCTATGTGAATCATGAGTGACAATGATTTCAATGACAAAAGATAGAAATGGAATTCAACCCATAAAGATGTATATAATTTATTACAAGAATAGTGATATTAATAACATAAAAAGAGAGTTAAGAAATAATAAATAATTAGAATATCATTACTCTCACTATCCATGGAGTGTCTAAATTAGGGCAATAAAATCATTGCATAGATATAAGGACCATAATGGTTCGAGAATCATTGAAGGATGAACTTGAGAGAAACTTTGGGTTAAAGACAAGAAGAAACCTTCATATAGTGTGATTATAATGAAGATGTTGTGTTTTACAATGTCCTAAAGAAGTGATGCCTCATGTATGATAGAAGTAACAATCATTTTTCAAGGGCAATAACAATATAAAAGACTGAGTATGTATGTCAAAAATGAACTATGAATCATCAAAAGGAAAGTGAGATCAAGGATTGATTAATCTGTGCAAGGGGAACATACATCAGTATTACATCAATTGAAGGACCCAAAAGAGGAGGATTTAAGGAAAATACTGTAGTTTCACTTCAAGTTGAGACCTCACATGGGTTTTTTATGACTTAAGGGCAGTTTTTAGAGAAAAATTAGGAGGTACACTTCAATTTTGACCCCTTTTGTGAGAGCTTTTCTCCTTTGTATGACCCAAGGAGATTTCATGCATCATGGAGAGTTCAAAGTTGAAGATCACCAATTAAAGAGAAGTTCAAGTTCAGTTCAAGCCCATTTTACCCTAGAATTATTTTTGAGTTTTAGGAGGACCTATCTATAAGACTTTCTTCATTGTATTTTTCTTCCTAGCTTTTTCTTTTTTGCCATTTTGCTACAAAAGGCATTATTGTAGAGAGATCATATTTTCATTCAGATATTTAGATTGTAATATTTTTGACCCCTTCAAGATAAACAAAGAAGCAACTATTCCTTCCCAAATTAATTTGGTGTTCATCATTATGTTTTAATTTTGGTGTATTTATTGTGTGTTTTTCCTTTGAGAAACCTCTGAATATGTCATCTTTATGCAATCAAAAGGCCAAGGATTTTATGTGAATGTTGTTACAAGTTATGTTATTTTGATTAAAGTAGATTAAAGTTGTGAAATCCATGTTTCCTTCCTAGAAATACTAAAACAAAGTACCTTGTTGTGCAACATCTGTGTGTTTCTTAATATTTGAGTTGTGAATTTATAAAAATTCTTCCATTTTGTATTTTTGTGATTTTAGGACAACAAATACATTTCAAATTCAGTGTATTACCTATTAAGCAATAAAATTTCATTTCTAGTAATCCTTCCATGCTTTTCTTGACAAATAGTAGATCAGGTTAGTACCACAAGTAGGAAACCAACCTTTTCCAGATGATCATCTCCATTACAGGTCACCCACAACCTGGAGATGTTCTCATGTTTCACCAGTAAGACGAGTCTTAATTCAAGGGTGCATTATTAGGTGACAAAAAATTACTAACATAAATTAAGATCAAGACACCAAAGCTCTTCAACCCCATCCAATGGTTGACCAAGATCCCATCTCCCTAGAATGTCATGATGAAAATCAATATCAATATCTCATATACCTAGAATACCATCATGATCCTCTCATACCTTTTCATTTCTTCCAAGATGATCCCCTTCCATCTCAAGAGAAAAGTATCCTTCCAAATCCTATTCTTAATTCACCTCCTTACCAAGGTCATGATATCCCTTCCATCCTTTCTAACGGTTCTATTGAAAACCATGAGGAAAGCACCCTTACTATTCATTCCAATAATCTTCTCCCATTTCAAGCTCAAATTATCCCTTCACATCCTTATCATAATGCTTCTAACTCCCTTCATGATCCATCTAATTCCCCTAATGATACTAATCCTCTTAAATAACCCATAACTCCTATCCAAGCTAATAATAAGCCTCTTACATATCTACTTGGATCATCCACTTTCATTTGGTCCACTCTACTTCATGGTCCTATCCTTCCTTATTTTCTTCCTCCACCTCAAAATGGACTTTCATCTTGCTTTTAAAGTAAAAAGTATCCCTTTTCTAAAAAGGTATCCCAAAGCTTGAATTATCAAGGAAAATGGTTGGGTATCCATGAACAAGGTATATTTAAAACCCTTTATATGATACCAAACCCTAATTACCATGGCCTTGGCTACATATCTCACCCTCAAGATGTTGGTATCCCTCATAAATCCTATATTCCTTTATCTAATCCCAAACACACACCTTCCCCATCCTCTAAATACATTTTAGATTGTGATATCCAAAAATTAAAGCCTTCAATCCATCCATCCATCCATCCTAGGTCCTTATATCCCTCCATCCACTTATCATATCATAAATAAATGCAAAAAAAAGGCACACATGCTTGACATTATTTCAACCACCAATCAAAATGAACTCCTCCGAAATGCCTCCATATCATTCCTATCCATCCATTCATCCTAATAAATTTGGAAGTAATTTAAATGCTAAGCATACAATCCATATGTCTAAAAATCCATGTACATCCAAGGATAAAAATGTCCCCTTCAAGAGACACGTAAATAAAAAATGAAAAGAAATATCCAAAAGGCTAAAAAGGCCCATCATGAAAAAATAAAGATCAAAAGTTATGTAGATTCCCATGTAACTTATATAAGACTTGCATCCTAAATAAAAATAAAAGTTGGCATCCAAGCTTGCTATTCCAAAGGATTCATCCAATCCTCCACCTAAACATATTCCATTATCCAAATCTATTTTGGTTCCTTGTATCCCAAAATACACATCTTTTTCTCCATCAAAATATCAAACTCCAAAACCCACTTTTCCTCTATCACTCTACCACCCTTCAAGGTGTGTGCCAACATTGATCTTGCCAACAATTTGATTTACCCCTACACCAATATTATAACATACCATCCATTACCCAACACCTTGTTTCTATCCTTCCATACCTCTTAGCAAACTATCTGCATAAGATTCTTACCACATCTTACTTCCCTTTTGATGGAAATAGGGCAACAAACAACTTAGAGGGGGTGAGGTGAATAAGTTGTCCTAAAACTTATGCAACTTATAAAACATTAACCTTATTCTCAGATCTAATAATTAAATATGTAAGAAAAGATCCAAAATACATCAAGAACATATAACACCAAGATTTTTGCGTGGAAACTTGGTTAATTGAAAAACCACGATGGGGATGAACCCACAACATATACTCTGTTAAGAGTATTTATACCCTGTTAAGAGTATTACAATGAGAATGCACACACATTTAGGCAAAATTCCTAGAGATCACTTCTCAAAATAAAAAAGAGGCTTACTACCTTGGGAAGGCTCACTTCCTTACAATAAATTGGATTACAACCATCCACAAATCATGAAATGCATGATAACATCTTCAACATGATTAGATCAGTTGCATTGAAAGCATAGAGACAAATTTATTTTCCACACTAGATCTCACTTCCTTAAAAATATATAATCAATATTCACACATCTCTGTCTCTTTTACTCATCCATACAGACATACACAATGCCCAAATGAATACAATTACATTTATATAAATTATCAACCTTGGAAAAATAAACAAGGTAAACTCAACACTCTCCACCTAAATTTTAAAAATATAACCTCTCAATTATAATATTTGATGCAAACCATACGATTTTGGAAAAAACATAGCACAAACCAAAATATTTATCCACAAACACACAACACTTTCAATAATTACACCTCGATCATTCACAACACGCTATACCATCAGGTCGGCCAAGAACATGAAGAATATTAGCACATAGACTAAAAATCACCAAAAGCAAGCACAATACTTAATGAGAAATAGGAACACAAAAAGTACCTGATCTAGAAACATACACAAGCATCATGAATAACCACAACAACATCCATGTCAACACAAATTCTAGAATCATCAACATCTTCATACCAATTCTTAGGAACACTAACAACATCAACTGTCAACTCTAAAAGATAGCTTGTAGGCCTCCAAATCATGAAAAATTTGAGTTGAGGACACACATCAATGTACCAAACATACCATTAGATCTGTGAAGAAAAATATTAAAATACAGAGCAATGCATATGAAAATAGTGTTACTCTGTCACATTTGAACGACGGAAAAATAAGTCATAACACAAATACATATAACTTACACAAATCTTCCTGTGAACCTCTTAAAGTTGAATTGAATAAACTAAATGCATCCCATAACACACTGATACCATCCACAAATTATTATCTTCAATATAAGAGCTACACCAAACCAAGGAACTTACTAAACCACTATCATAGACAAAGAAATATGTTGACAACAATGACAACACATCTCTCAAATATGTGACAATACATCTCTGCAACACATATTTGCATATTATTCCAATAATCTCCCCCTTTGGAATTGATGGCAACATATGATGTGAAAAAAAATCAATGACAAAAAAATCAATAGCTCCCCCTTAGGTATTATGAACACCTCTTTATGACTCTCTCTTCTCAATATTTCACTATTTTTTCACATGAATCTCTCTCCCTCTTTGGATCCAATGGAAAAGGAACATATTTTACAAAAATTGAATCTCTCTCCCACATCTGAATATCTAAAACCCAAAACTAACTACTCCCCCTGAGTATTATCCACCACTCATCAATACAAATCACAAGATATCTATGTGAAAAGCACTGGATTGATGCATACCAATGGATCTTATTTCTGACAAGGAGAGACAATCACCCATAGATTCACTCTAAGATAATCAAAAGTATCCTTAGGAATTGGTTTAATGAAAATATCCATAATTTTTTCCTTAGTAGGAACATACTCCAATCTGACTTCCTTCTCATTAACTTTCTCTCTCAAAAGTGAAACTTGATAGATATATGTTTAGTCTTTGAATACAACACTGGATTCTTTGAAATGTTAATAGCACTTGAATTGTCATAGTAAATAACAATAGGGTCATCATACATTACTCTAATATCCTTCAACATCTGCTTCATCCAAACAACCTAAGTACAATTGATTAAAATAACAACATATTCTAACTTTGTAGTAGATTGTGAAGTACAATTATGCTTTTTACTCAACCATGAAACCAATCACTTTCCCAAGAAAAATTCACCACCACTAGTACTCTTCTTGTGATTGAAATTTCCTTCCCAATCAACATTAGTAAAATAATCCAAAGTAAAATCATCATCTTTAGGATACCATAGACCATAATCAACTATCCATTTTAAATATTTGAAAATCATTTTAACAACAATAACATGACATTCCTTAGGATCAACATAAAATCTAGCAACAATGCAAACAACAGTCATAATATCAGTATGGTTTGAGTCAAATATAGAAATCCACCTATTATGGATATGTATATGGTTTGATTTTCCTTAGGTGTTTATCATCCTTTGTCAACTTACATTTATTCACCATAGGAGTACTAACTGGTTTTGAATATTCCATTCCAAACTTTTTCAACAATTCTTTCACATACTTGGACTGAGATATAAAGATTCCATTTTTTTATTGTGTAATTTGAAAACCAAGAAATAATTTCATATGTCCAATCATAGATATCTCAAATTCATTTTATATTTCATTAGAAAACTCTTTTCTCAATTTATCATTCCCTCCAAAGATAATATCATCAATGAAGACTTCAACAATCAAAATATTAAAATGATCAATTTTGAAATATATATTACTATCAATAATACCTTTGTTAAATCCAAGCTTCAGTAAATATTTATCCAATCTTGCATACCAGGATCTTGGGGCTTGCTTTAGTCCATACAAAAATTTGTTCAACTTGAAAACTATATCGCTCTGATCACTTAATGTAAATCTATCTGGTTTCTCAATGTACGCTTCTTCCAATTCACTATTCAGGAATGCAGTCTTGACATCCATCTGATAGAATTTGAAATCCTTGTAAGAAACATAAGAAAAAACATTCTCACAACTTCAATTCTTACCATAGGGAAAAACGTCTCCTCAAAATCAATACCTTACATCTATGAATATCCTTTACAAACAAGTCTTTCTTTATTCCTAATAACTTTTCCTTCTTCATTCAATTTGTTCCGAAAGACCCATTTAGTTCCTATAAAATTTTTGTCCTTAGGTATGGGAACAAGAAACCATGTTTTTTTCTTTAAAATTTGATTCAATTCTTCTTCCATTTCTTTTACCCAATGTTCATCATTACAAGTTTCATTCACACCTTTAGGTTCAATCTTTGAAATCAGACAATACTCAACTCTATCTTCAACAACTTTTTTTTTCTAGTTTGAACACCTTTATTTTTATCACCTATAATCTAATTTTATGAATGATTCAATCTTACATACCTGGGAGTCTTAGAATTTGATTGAATTTTAGACTCCTTTATTCCCTTTTCAGCACCTATTTCTTCTTCTGAATCTATCAGAATGATCTGAACTTGATTATGAGTTTGAGGTTACATTCCTTTATTTGTACTATCATCCTGATCATCTGAATCACATCCTCAAGGTCTAGACTGTTCCATATTTCCTTCATCAACCTTCACATTAGCACTCTAACCTATCTTCCTTAGTCTCTTATTGCAACACCTATATGCCTTGATTTTTGTTGAATAACCAAGAAAAATTCCTTCATCACATTTAGCATAAAACTTTCCCACATCTTCATCTCTTTTGATATAACATTTGCTTCCAAATATTGTGAAATATTTAACCATAAGAACATTACTACACCATAATTCATAAGGATTTTTACCAGTATCACCTTTGATATGTACTTGGTTAAGTGTGTCAACTGCAATACTCAACTTCTCTCCAGTAAGCATGTAGAATATCTGCTTACATCATCATTGTCCTTGTAGTGTCTAGAATAGTTCTATTTTTCCATTCCACTACATGATTTTTTTGAGGGGTCCATGGAGAAAACAACTGTCTCTTTATTCCATGTTCTTCACAAAAATGCATAGAGCTCACAAGAAGTAAATTCACTACCTCTGTCAGATCTCAAACACTTCATCTTAAAACCTTTCTCTGTCTCAACCTGTTATACACTGAATTTGCGCCTCTGATCTCAAGCTCTCTTGGTCTTGATAATCCAGTATAACATGGGAATCATCTCAAAGTTGTGGGACCTTATGCTAACCGAGATGAGACCTCCAGGTTCTAGGCTGGTTCCTCTTGGATAATCACCTTAATTTGCTTCTTGAACAGGAAAATAAATCTTTTGAGGGAAAGGGATAGAAGGAGTGCTTGAAAGGGAAATGAATGAAAGAAAACTACCTACTAGGTGATACACCAAAATTAGGGCATGGATCTCAGTGTAGAGGGATGAAACCAATGGAAAAACCAGGTCTAATAAGTCACAACTCACTAGATAGGCTTGCATAAGTATT
>MU226863.1:750423-760681 GCA_018584345.1 Thuja plicata
TATATTGGGAATGAGGATAGGAGAGACATGTCCCTTCATGGGACATGTCTATTCATTATTATTTATAAGAAAGGACATACCTCTTCCAACTAATTATAATTTAATCAATCTTATAATGTTTCGTCAAGCAATTATTAATTAAGAATAATAATGATATAATAATTTAATATTAAATATTAAATTTCATGTGATTAATAATAATAGAACATATATATTATATTATTATTAATCAACATATATTATATGTATTCTAATGATCATACGACTGAAGATACAAACATTAACAGTTGGATCCAAATCCCTTCAAAGGCTTGAAAGCTTGAATCCTTGATCTTCAATGGAGGACTTGAATTATTTAGAGGAATAATTGAACACATTGAGAACTTGAGAACATGTAGAACAATGGATGGTTGACCTTTTTGCTTGATCACCTCTTCTTACTTGGTTGATGGTTAGAGAAAATGAGAGGAGAAAGCTTCCTTTTATATGAAACTAGGGCACAATATTCTAGAGAGGCCAACATAGGATAATTAAATTCCAATTAGACCCATGCCCATAGAAGAGGACCTATATTAAATATAATTTAGGAATCATCACTTCGTAACCCGAAACAGCCGACCCAAAAGTGGGAAAAATGAATTCTCGATGACCCCCGACAACTGACAGACTTCTAGATTTGAAAGGGGGACCCAGATCAAGGTTGAGGTTGACCTTGACCTAGGTCAAGGTTGAGTTCGACCTTGACCCAGGGGTCAAAACCCCTGGAAAATGTGCTAGGTGGGATAGAAGGTGCCCGGAGAGGCCCAATCAGGGTCCTAAATAGGCACATAAGTAGGAGATGATACAAAAATGAGGGGAAAATATGATGGTGGTAAAAAACATCCCCTAAGGAGGGATAAACATTCTTAACATGGAAGTGCTTCCATTTTAAGATGATACATTAAGCCCCTACTTTAGCAGAAGTATGGAAACTGAACATGCTTTCAATAAAGTTAGAAGAAAGACTCTGGTGGATTGCAATGGGGTAGAACATCACTAAGTCAAGGACATAAGTCCTTAGACCAAGGATTCTAACTCAAAATACATGCATAAAGATATGAAAAATAAAGAGCAATCAATCATAGAAACATACATGATTACATAAGGAAGACAAGAGCAACACTATCGATAACATAGCTTCATGATCTAATCCTACTAGCATGAAAGAAAAAAATAGAGAAAAGAGATAGTGATTACCTCACCTAGTAATATTCCCACCTTACCATGAATCACCAAGGAGGGAGAGCCCAACAGGTTCACCCATAAACTGTGCTTGTAATTGTAATGCGTCTTCTAACGGCTTTTGAAAATACCCATAGATCCACATTCTTGTATCATTATGAATATAAAATGCATGTCTTTTCAGGATTTAGCAACTTATGTGTGTTAACTTCCAAGGATTTAGCATATTGAAAAATTTAAAAGGGTGTGTATCTCTTCAGGATTTAGCAACTTATGTGCGTTACCTTCCAAGGATTTAGCAAAAATAAAAGTAAAAATGCGTGTCCCTTCAGGATTTAGCAACTTATGTGCGTTACCTTCCGAGGATTTAGCATGTTGTAAAATGTAAAATAATGTAAAATATAGTACAAGGGAGACCCTATATATGCCCCCCTCCTTATCATGACTACCTACTAGGCAGGATAAGGAAGAGAAAGAGGATACCTACTTCACAAGGTAAGGAGATATCCGGCTTAACAACAATATACACTATATCCTTAGCAAAGAGTATTGACCCTTACCTCTAAGAGAATAGATAATCATGAAATGGATATATCACTTTATGGAAAAAGGACCCTGAAAAAGGAAGAGATCTTATCATCAAGACCCTCACCATAGAGGAGTGCTTAGGATAAAATGTCATCTTCTAAAGAAAAGAGGGACCAAAGATTCAATCATCTAGCCCCCTGCAATAAAGAGGAAGAGGAATCTTAGGATGAAGGAATCAAACTCTAACCCAAAGCAAGAGAAAGAGTTTATAAAGAATGAAATTTTCAAAATAAAGAAGAGGTGATGACCTAGGACAATCACCTCTTATATAAGAGGGTATCCATAGTAAAAAACATACGTCTTTATAAGGAAATAATGTTATATGATAAACAAATGCCACTAAGCTAAGGAAAGTAGATCCTTAAATAGAAGAAGAAGGAAAATACCTTGCCCCCCAGGGGTGAAAGAAAGGGATATATCAAATTATATCAAGAGATATTGTAGCAAATAGATATCAATTGAGAAGTGAAAAACTAACCCTTGTGAGGGATAACGCATTATTCATTTTCCAAGGTGAGAGATTTATCAACCATGGAAACCAAATATCAAACAATGAAATAGGTTATAATGAAAGACATAGATCCTTAATTCAAACCAAAATTTTCATGTATGTTGGATATCACATAATAAATAGATACTGCTTAACCAAGGGAAAAGTGGTTCCCGGGAAGACAGAAAAGAAGGGGATGTCATCCTCGCCCCCCAAGTGTGGGAACAAGGATGAACGGGGACCTATTATATTTCTCACAATAGTATGTAAGACAATGAGCCCCCAAAGATTAGACTAACATTGTGTACATAATATGGAGTTCCATAATAGGAACATAAATGTTATTTAGAGAAAATAGGATTGAAATACAACTCATTGCCACATGATATATAAATAATTTCACTATCAATGAGCTACCCAATCTTATAATGTAAAGCTTGATATTCATTAGAATGATCATGAAATCTATGATAGAAACAAAAAGGAAGAATCTTCAAGTATAGACTACGTTTCTTTTTGTGTTTAGGTCTAGTAATTATCTTAGCACGAAGGAGTTTAGGTAGAACAACCTCTTGGTCAAATTCCTTCGTAGGGTCATCATGTTTTGAAATTATTTTTGAGATGTTGGTAACATTGGTGTGTTGTTGAGGATTGAATCCCAATCCATAAGAATTCTCATGACCCCCATTCTATAAGGGCATTTGAATTCCCTATTTATTCTTACCACATCCTTGACCATGGAATCCTTTTTTAACTAGTAAATGATAACTAAGGCCATAACAAGAAGCCATATCAAAAGGAGTCAATGGAACTTCAGTAGTCACTATGTCATCATTAGTATGTTCGATAGATTCACAAGAAGGAAAAATAAAGGGATACATCCTAGGAGAAGATGGGGTAGGAGTTTTATTCTCCATAGGATCATCACTAAGAGGGAGAGCATTAAGGGAATTTGTATCATTTTCCGCTAATGCCTCATTACTAGAAGGAATCCCAATTAGAGGTAATGTGTTAATAATGTTATCTTCTTTCTCTAAAAGGCCTACATAAGGGGAGTGTGTTTTATAAAAAGAGTCACCATCATGTATGAATATTTCATCCATTAATATCTCACCCTCTTGTATAAAAGCATCTTCAGTAGGAGGAGATAAATCAATGTCTTTATCCAAGGGTTCATCCCAAAAAGTAGAATCACCCATAATAGCTTCACGAGGAAGAGAGTAATCAAAATCCAAATCCAATGGTTCATCCCAAATAGGAGGATTATCATCCCTATCAATAAAGAACATTGTAGGAGCGCCTATAGCTTGATCCCTAAAGGGGAAAAAATTATATTCTAAAGTAGGCTCATAGAAAAGACATATATTAGGAGAAGAAGTAACAACTATCCTTAACTCACTTCTATGGTAAAGGTCAATTGAAGAGATTGTAGAGGAGGATAAAATAGGAATAGGGTCAATGGAGATCTTATTTGAACAAATTTCATACTCACTTCCATGTACCTCATTAGGGGATCTATCCTCTTTAGCAACAAAAGCCTTATCAAAGTATTCAAAACAAAAATCATACATGTTGAACACAATGAAAAATGTAAATGTTTTTATATTTTTAAAGAAATTTTGTGATTTTTATGAATTTTGAAATATAAATGCAAGAGCATAAAATAAAACCTACTTCTATATGCATGCAAGATCTAATATGAAATGCAAATCTAACACTAAAAAGAAAAAGTTGTCTATCGCGGGTTCACCAAAATGTAAGATAGAAAATGTTGTGTGTTGTAATGTGGATTAATTTAACATAAAATACCTTACATTTAAATATGTTGTGGGGGTAGATAAGATGATCTCCTTCTATCCTTAGATATTTAAATGAAAGATCCAAGTTGATTAACCCAAAAGGAAGGATCAATGCATAAATGAATCAATCATTTGGAAACAAGAATAAGGAAGGAAGATCTTAAGTACTCGGTTTGATTGATTTGATTAATTTGAAATATATTTTAGATTTAGATAGATTTAAAACCTTAATTGAATTGAATAGGAGAAATAAACTAACCTTGAAATATTGCAGATCAAAGAATACTATTTTCTGAAGCCTGTGTTGAGTTTCTAGAAAATTTGAAGCATGACCTAGAATAGAAACATAGAGACGAACAAAACCCATAAATATTTTTCTGATCCGACACCGTCTTGTGAAAAAGGTAAACCTTGATCCAAAAATTTCACCCATGACCCAATAATATCGACCCTGACCTGTGCTGCCTCGACAGAAAATCTATTTTCAGATCAAAAGGTTGCGTGTTCTATTCACGTCGGGTTCACCAAAATGTAAGATAGAAAATGTTGTGTGTTGTAATGTGGATTCATTTAACATAAAATAAATTAAATTTAAATATTTTTTGGGGGTAGATAATATTCTCTCCTTCTATCCTTATGTATGTAAATGAAAGATCCAATTTGATTAACCCAAAAGGAAGGATCAATGCATAAATGAATCAATCATTTGGAAACAAGAATAAGGAAGGAAGATCTTAAGTACCCAATTTGATTGATTTGATTAATTTGAAATGTATTTTAGATTTAGATAGATTGAAAACCTTAATTTAATTGAATAGGAGAAATACACTAACCTTGAAATATTGCAGATCAAAGAATGCTATTTTCTGAAGCTTGTGTTGAGTTTCTAGAAAATCTAAAGCATGACCTGGAACAGAAACGCAGAGATGAAAAAAACCCAGAAATATTTTTTTGATCCAATACCGTCTTGTGAAAAAGGTTGAACTTTACCCACAAATGTCACCCCTAACCCAATAATCTCAACCCACACCTGTGCTTCCTCGACATAAAATCTATTTTCAGATCCTGATAGTTCGCTAAAAAGGGTATCCAAATCTGAGTTCAAATCCACAGTCCCGAACCTGTATCTACAAGAAAAAGATATTTTTTGTTGGGGGGGGGGTTTTCCTATTCAAACCCTAATTTAGGAACTAACCTTGAAATCAATAAAGTATAGAATGCTAGCAAGTAGTAGAATTGAATCTAAGAATAAAGCTATGATATTGACTAGATATGTCAATGTAATGTAAATATAAACAAGTATGTAAATATGAAAGCTTGGAATAAATAGAAACCATAAACCTCCATGATTGTATGCTTAGAATCCACCTTGAAGAGAATGAATGAGTGTTTGAGGATGCACAAAGGATCTTGAAGGAAGATCACACCACCATGATGGCTAGATCTAGGGTTTGAATGATGAATCTTGAATGTTGGAACCAAATCCCTTCAAAGGCTTGAAATCCTTGATCTTCAATGGAGGAATTGAATGATTTATAGGAAGAATTTAACACCTTGAGAACTTGAGAACATGTAGAACAATGGATGCTTGAACTTTTTGCTTGATCACCTCTTCTTACTTGGTTGATGGTTAGAGAAAATGAGAGGAGAAAGATTCCTTTTATATGAAACTCGGGCACAATATTATAGAGAGGCCTACATAGGAGAATTAAATTGAAATTATACCCATGCCCCTAGAAGAGGACCTATATTAAATATAATTTAGGAATCATCACTTCGGAACCCGAAACAACCGACCCAGAAGTGGGAAAAATGAATCCTGGATGACCCCTGGCAGCTGACAGACTTCCAGATTTGAAAGGGGGACCTAGGTGAAGGTTGAGGTCAACCCTGACCTAGGTCAAGGTTGAGGTCAACCTTGATCCAAGGGGTCAGAACCCCTGGAAAATGTGGCAGGTGGGATAGAAGGTGCCCGGAGAGGCCCAATCAGGGTCCTAAATAGGCACAAAAGTAGGAGATCATACATAAATGAGGGGACAATATGATGGTGGTAAAAAAAATCCCCTAAGGAGGGCTAAAAATTCTTAACATGTAAGTGCTTCCATTTTAAGATGATACACTCTTTTAGGACACCTTGATGCAAAATGACCAACTTTATAACATGAACAACATTTAAGTGGCAAATCTCATTCATACTTACCAGATCCTTTAGGAAATGTATTGGAAATAGGGGCTTCATGATTTTTTTAAAATCTCATACTCTTCTTTTTCAATCTCTTACATCTCCTTTGCATATCTAGATACATATCTTGCTCCTGGATCATATCTATTCTTTTCCTCAGAAATAGTAGCCTTGAATGCAAATTCTACCTTAGGAAGGGAATCACCGATTTAACTAATCTAAAAAGAAGATAACTTACCAATCAACATATGTCTAGTTACATTTGTCACAGTTACGATCTCCTTAATAGCATCAACTTTGTGTTTATATGAAGGAGGTAAGGATCTAAGTACTTTAGCAACAACCTCTGATTCATCCAACTATTCATCGACACATATGATACTGCAAACAAGCCCATTAACCTTCTACATGTAAGAAGTAATGTTCTCACCTTCGCTCATCCTCAATGTCCCATACTTCCCTTGTAGACTCTGCAACTTTGAAAGCTTCACATAAGCATCACCTTCATACAAATTCTCCAACTTCTTCCTAATCTCATGTGTATTCTGTAGGAAATATGAAAATGAACACTTGAGAGGGGGGAGGTAAAATAGTTGTTCCAAAGCTTCCAAACTTCAAAAACCCTTAAATATTAAAACCCTTATTTCCAATCTTAATGAATTAAAATTACATACATAAATCAGAAACACATGCACAACACATAGAAAAAGGATTTTTAGCTAGAAACCATGTTAGGGGAAAAACTACGGTGGGGTTGAAACCCAAAATAAGACTATCTATTGTTAGAAGTATAAATTATTAAAAATGAGGAGAATGAAAATGCATTGAGGAATATTTCCTAGAGCTCACTGCTTAAATACCAAAGTGCTACAACCTTGAGGAAGAATCACTACCTTACAAGATCACTACAATTATCATAAGAGATTTTATGAACTATATAATGGTATCTACCTTATGCCTAGGTCATTTCCAATGAAGAACAATGTAGATCTCTTTCAAAACCCTCTCTGCCTCCTATAGACTAGAAATTAAACCCTCAACATATCTGGGACACTTTCTCTCCAAGAAATCACACACATCCATAATACAAGATTTTTCCCTAAATATATGCAATTAATAAATCTTGAGAAATAAACAAGGTTAGATCAACCCTAATTTAAAACTTCTAATCCACGCACCACAAATAATAAACTTGATCAAATTATGTCAGCCAAAACATAACAATGATCCTTATCAACAACCTTGCTCTCATAACATAGCCAAAAATTACGCCTTAAACTTCCACAAAATGTTTTATTAATCAAGTTAGCCAAGAACATAAGAAAACCATCACTGAAAAAAAAATCATCCAATCTGATCACCACAATTAATGTGGACCACAAACTCAACAAGAACATAATCCAAGAACATCCATAGGCATCATGAATAACACAAAAATATCTAAACCCATCCAAATCATCAAATTTTCCAACGTTTCTCATGTCAAACCTCAAGAACAATATCAACATTCACTGTAACACCTAAAAAATGCCTTGTGAACCTTTGGAACATGAACCTTTTGAATTGAGGACAAATCAAAATGTCCCAAACATACACTTAGATGTGTAGAGAAAAATATCAACTTGGAAGTGAACACCAAACCAATTACAGTCACACAGACAACATTGTCAGCTAATATAAGAACTAGTCACCATACATGACCTCATATCATATCAAAATCATCATGAAAACCTATGTAACTTGACATAAACAAAGTATGGACTATCTACAACATCCCATGATATATGCAACCACTTTTATTCAATAACTAGACCTCACCGAACCTCTGAGCATACTGCACCACTATCCAAAATATGTCCAAACTATCCAACATATATGTTGACATCAATGAAAACACATCTATCAAATATGTCTTCCCATACCTATGTGCATCTACCCAAAAATATCCCCCTTTGACATTGATGACAAAATATGATGTGAAAAACTGGAAATAAACAACTCCCCATTTGATCTCTCACCCGAAGGATTTTTCACATACCTTCTTCTCCCCCTTTTACATCAATGGAAAAGACATGAACATATCTCTCTCTCAACTTTTCTTCTTCTCCCCCTGAGAACAATAAGCACCAAATTAACATTACAACTGACTACTCCCCCAGAGTAGTAACCTCCTCACATAAATCCTAATCATAGAATAAGGCTGTTAAGCTCACCAGACTGATACACACCTCTGCATCTTAGTTGTGAATAGGAGGGAAAATCACCCCTAGTTTTCCTATGAGATATTAAAATGTATCCTTAGGAAATGGATTTATTAAGATATCAACAACATGTTCCTTGGTAGGAATATACTCTAATCTTATTTCCTTTTCATCAACCTTCTCTCTCAGAAAATAGAACTTGATTGAAATATGCTTGGTCCTTGAAGGTTGTGCAGGATTATTATAAATGTTGATAGCACTTGAATTAACACAATATATGATAATAGGTTCATAAAAGACAACTCTGATATCTAATAACATCTACTTCATCCACACTACTTGTGTATAATTACCAGCAATAACAATGTACTCTGTCTCTGTAGTAGATAAGGCAATGGAGTTATGCTTTTTTCTCATCCAAGAAACCAATCTTCTTCCCAAAAAGAAAACATCGCCACTTCTACTCTTCCTGACATCAACATCCCTTGCCCAATCAACATCTGTATATGCACACAAAATGAAATATTCTCCTTTAATATACCATATCCCAAAGTCCTCTATCCCTTTTAGATATCTAAATATCCTCTTCATAACTACTTCACGAATCTTCTTCAAATCTTCTTGAATTATGGCTACAAGACACACAATGTTCAAGATATCTGGTCTTGTATGATTCAAGTAAAGTAAACCACCAACCATTGATATATATCTAGAATGATTAACTCTAGGGGACTCATTATCCTTTGTCAACTTTCACCCTGTCACCATAGGTGTGCCCACTAGTTTTGATTCATCCAACCCAAACATCTTCAACAATTCCTTGACATACTTGGTCTTAGATACAAAAATCCCATCCTCTAAATATGTAATTTGCAATCACAAAAAATAATTTAATTTCTCCTATCACAGACATTTCAAACTCACTTTGCATTTCCATTGCAAACTCTTGGCTTAGCTTATCATTACCTCCAAAGACAATGTCATCAACAAATACCTTAATAATTAAAATGTACTCATTACCTACCTTGAAATACAAATTACTATCAGTATTAGCTTAATTAAAACTAAGCTTCAGTAGATATTTGTCCAATCTAGAATACCAAGCTCTAGGAGCTTAATTCAACCCATACAATGGTTCTTCAATTGACAAACTATGTATGGTTGATCAGTCGATGTAAAACCATCTTTCTTATCTATGTATACTTCTTCTTCCAATTCACCATTCAAAAATACAGATTTCACATCTATTTGGTAGACTTTAAAATTCTTATGAGCAACAAAAGTAAGAAATAATATTACTACTTCCAATCTTGTTATTGGAGAAAAAGTTTCATAATAGTCAATACCTTCTATTTGAGCATATCCTTTGCACACCAATCTTCCTTTATTCCTGAAAACTTCTCCACCTTCATTCAATTTATTTCTGAACACCCATTTGGTTCCAATAACATTCTTGTCCTTAGGCCTATTAACAAAATCCATGTGTTGTTCTTCTCAATCTGTGACAACTCTTCTTTCATGGAACTAACCCAATTATCATCTTTTCAAGCTTCACTTACATCTTTGGGTTCAATTTATGAGATTAAGAAAATCTGATCTTCAACTATCCTTCTTCTAGTTTGAACTCCCTTGTTCCTATTGTAACCACCCGAATTTGGTCTGTCGCAACTATAGACCCTATTTGCCCTAAGTGTGATCATACCCTCGATTTATGTCCAAACGACCCTGTTACTGCTTGGCATATTTCTTTTAATCAATTTAATGTCCTAGGTGATTT
>MU226863.1:790074-806970 GCA_018584345.1 Thuja plicata
CCTCTTCATCTTTTTCAAACCCTACCTAACCCTCAATCTTAGCCACTCATTTTCCACCACTTAATCTCAGCCCTCCAATTTTCATAGCAAATCCATAAAAGGAGGCCTCACTCCTCATTTGCAACGAATGAGAACTAGTCTTTTTGTGAGAGTAACTAGCTAGTGATTGCATTTTTGAGCATTTTTCTTAAGCATTTTTTAGTCTTAATTCTATTTAGTTTCTTATGAGCATTAGATAATCTAGATATTACATGTTAGGTAATGGAAATCAATCTTATTTTATTTCATCTTGCATCTTCATTCTAGATTTTCTATTGCATTCTCAATCTTCATCATGTGAAGCTTGGGGCAAGTTCCTCATACTTGTTCTCAATCCCTTCACCATCTTCTAGCTTGCATCATAGTGGGATTCATTGCATTGTGTTGGGAGAGCACACCCACAAAATCTCTTAGAGCAAATCAAACAAGTCTTGTGTGCACTTGTTTTAGCTCATCGGATGTTGTAGTGAAGATTAGGTTGTATTTCAAGTTCTTTGCATGCTCATAATATTTGTTATATCTTGTATATGCATGTTTTGACTTGTTGTGCAGCTGCAGGTATTTTCATTGCATACAGTAACATAATCAATTCTTAACAAACAAAACAAAAAACATCTAAATTATTTATCTTATAGTTAGTTTCTTCGGTAATCTCTGTTATCACCTCGGTCAAACTTCTTTTCATATGTTATGTCATTACTCCTGTCATCTTTTTTTCTGTTAGGACATCTTGCAACAAAGTGTCTAACCTCTTTACAATTAAAACATACAAGTGGTAATTTAACTTTGTATCTACCTTTGCCTCTCTGCAATCTTCTGGTCATTAGTGCTTCAATCTCATCAAGTCTTTGATCCTCATTATCACTTTCACTATCATTTCTAACAGTGTGTCTATGAATTAACTTGCTTATTTTCAAAGAAGATTTGAATGCAGACTCTATAGATGGTAAGGCACTATTATCAAAGTTATTCATCTCAAATGAAATTAGTCTACCAATCATACTATCTAGAGTAACTGTATTGTTTGCAACTTCTCTCATTTCTTGTATAGAAGATACTCTAATAGCGTATACAGGTAGTAAGGTTCTTAAGATTTTACTTACCACTGTCTCCTCTTCAGATACACCTCCAAATCCCCAGATAGCATTGACTACCTCTTTTATTCTACAACTATACTGAGTGATATTTTCTCCTTCTTTGATCCTTAGGTCATCAAACCTCTCTTAGGCTTTCTGCCTTGGCTCTTAGTACATTGCATCTCCTCCATGTACCAGCTTCAACTTATCCCACATTTTCTTCATAGAGGTGAAGGTTTGACATCTTCAAACTCAGCATCAGAGAGTGATGAGGCAATTTCTATCATCATACAATTATTCTCATGCTTTTCTCTCAATTGCTCAAGAGTGTGAGGTCATGTAGGAAACACATATTCAGTATCAAGGTGTTGAGTAACATCATTACCAATACTTGGTGGAGTCTTATTCTGCTTTTCCATGATGCAAAGTTGTCTTTACTCAACTTGGGCACATCTCGCTTGTTCATCTTGTGATCTTTTGCTTGAGCTGTTAAACTCCCTTTCTAAGCACACAAGCTCTGATACCAATTGTTAGAATAACTTAAAGTGGGGGGGGGGGGGGGGGGANGGGGGGGGTGAATCAGTGGCCTCAAAAATATTCCAATAAATCAACCCAAAAACTTAGTACCACAATATTAAGCCTCTAGTTGTCTTCAGTCCTACACAATGTATGCCTTCAAATAATCATATCAAATAACTACTGCTCAAAGTTCACTATTAATCCTTATTTTTAATGTTTACCGAATAGCAGTCTTTTATTTACCAAAAAATAGTAAATTGCTTAGTGTATATTGATCAATCCAGATTAGTTATGTGTAATGCAAAACACTAAAGTAATGACTCATAAACACATTGACACATGGATTTTTAACATGAAAACCCTGTTAAGGGAAAAACAACTTGGGAATGTAACCCAAAATTTTCACTCTTCTAAAGTGAGCTCGGTGAATAGCCAACCCTGTTAAAGGTTACAAAAAAACTATTAAAGGTGTGACCTTGTTAGAGAATTTAAATAGAATAGTTTTTCACTTGATATCGGGCATCTCTATGCTACCTTCTATAACCAAACCCAATGTAGTTTGTCAAATGGTATTTGGCATCTCATGCTATCTTCATGATCAAAATTTTTGATACTCCTTGGGATGTATCTCAATATATAAAGGATCTTTAAATCCTGCTCGGTTAAGAGACTTTCTAAATCAATGGTTAAACTAAAATATTAAATGATCTGTTCACACATACAACTTATACTTGCAGATTCTCAGATCTATTGTAAGATCATTTTACCTTTATGATAAATATGTCTTTTCAATACCTTTTCTCCACTTCTTTCTGCTCGATGATGTTGTGCTTCTCTGTTGCTCGGTGTCCGTCAAAATATTTAGCTCTTTCCTCAGCTTGATTGATCAGGACTGTATGAAGTTGTTCTAGTTCATTAGTTACTCTTCAGCATCGTCTTTTTCTATTCACTCCCTTTAATTCATAATGAATTAAGTTGTCTCTTTATAGACATGATATTACCATTTCTCTGTTCTTGACTTTCTTGTTCTTGGCGTGATCTGCAATCTTAGCCAATCTTGATTTAAAGCATAAATCCTATTTTATCTTGTAGAAATATTCTTCCCAACTAGATAAAACAACTTTAAGTCCTTTACTTATCTCTAGATTTAACTTGTCGATGAAAATAATGTTAACGACCAATTAATTCTATTTTTAGCTCTGTGAGCTAGTTATTTTTTCATTTCTAAACTCCAGTTAACTTCAGTATTTTAACTCTTTGATAGCTTCGGTCAACACTTCATTTCTCCTCGGGCTTGTCTGTCCATCGGTTAACACTGTAATTCTGGCTGTCGGTAATGCTTGTGATTCTTCTCATCCATAATTCTTGTCATTTTTCTTGCTTGGGAATTACTGTGACTTTGCTCTCATTTTTCTCTGTCTGTTAGGTTCCACTAATCGTCAGTGTCTGTAGTCACTTAGTGAATGCTGGTCATTTATGCATTTCTGAAAGCATAATCTTTATCTCTTTGATTCTCTGAAGTCTTTGACACTTTGTATATAACTGATCAAATTATATCAAGTTGACATCAATGAAAATACAATCCATTAACTGATTTAATGTCTTGCATTATCTTTCTGCATTTTGGTGATCAACTTAACATCTTCAAACATTCAATCAGTTACATGTCATCAAATTTCTTCTTTTTCCTTTGTCATAATTTATGAAAAATTTCCCTTCCCTTCTCCACACTGATTTTCCCAATTTTATCACTTAAAATTTGTCATAATGTGTCATAATATGACACTTTTCAAATTTCACTTCTCAATTATGACAATCTTTTAATTTGCACACCTAATTGCTAATTCCGCATTTTGGTCTCTCTTCCTATAAATTGAGATCCATTCTCTCAATCAAGTTAACCATCACATTTATAATATTCTTTCCATCATTATCATTATTTTTCTTTCATATTTTGAGTTCATTTGTCAATATGGGAGCTACATATCAATTTTTGGAGAAGTAAGAAAGAGCACAATTGTAAAATTGAGGGGGTTTTGTTTATAGTTTGCATTCCTTTGTCTTAATTTATTTTGTGTTTGGATAAGTTGATTTTGCATATGTTTAGGGTTTTATGGTTTCTCTTATTATGCATTTTGACTCATTTCCTATCCTATTTGGTGAATCCGATGTGAATCATGTTTAACTAGCTGAATTTTGATGCTTTTGTGCATTTGCAGGGTCTTGGTGAAGTCCTACGCACTTGGTTAAGGTTTTGGTGTAGTTGGTTGTTGTTTCTGGGTATTTGGATCTCTATTATATGCACTTGGTGCCCATATTTATGTAGTTGGTCATGATTTTTTCAAAGTTGGTCATGATAACTGCACACTTGGTGTTCAAGGTTGCTATGTTAGGGTTTAGGGTTTAGATATGCACTTTGATGCTTTCTAATTTCAATTAATTCTATTTAAAGGATAAAATGAACCCTAACATGCCTAAATGATTTCTCATTTTGGTTAACGAATCTCACATTTGAATTTGGGTACCTAAAAAGAACTTTACATTTCATTTGGTGTTCTTAAAATGAACTTCACCTAGTTTAGGGCTCAATGTAAAGGCTGGGTAATCTACTTTCTTTCAATTTAATTCAAATGCACAGATAGCCTAATTAGGGGTTTTCAAATTGGTTTCAATCTATTCTAATCATTCTAAAAGGGCATAAAAATAACCCTAATTAAATAGTAACTGAGTCCTATATGATCAATTTTGTCAAAATTCTGCAAGTCTTTAGTCAATTTTGGGTCTCTGATAAGAAGTTGCACACTTGGTCAAGTATTTTGTGCACTTGGATAGGTTTTTTTTGCATATTTGGTCCTTTTTTATATGTAGTTGGTCCTTTTTTCTATGCAGTTGGTCCTGTATGCTACGTAGTTGGTTCAAATTCTTGCGCAGTTGGTAAATTGGGTAATCTTGATGCTGCTTTCTGAGTTTCTGCATTCCCAAATTTGTTTATGCACTTGATATGCATTATTTCTATGTTACTAATAATCTATGAAACATTTTGGAAATCATGAGATAAAAAAGAAATGATAAACTTCTAATGTGTTTGATGTAGGATGCTTGACAAAGACCTTGTGTGTCTTCCTAAACTTTCATGTTTTCTTTTAGTAGTTAGAAAACACTCCAATTTGGTGCATAAAAGGAAAAAATTTTATTATGTGTTTTAAGTGCTTCTATATTGTAATCCTAAATTTGAATTAATGTATCCTCTCCCCTCACCTTCACAAATCTTGGGTGAAGAGAAATTCATTTAGCCTTTTAGAGGGCCTCCCTCCCGAGTGCTTTAGCATAGACAGTGAGAGAGAATGACCCAAGTGGGAACAAGGAAAAAGAAATCCTCTTCAAACCCACTATAATCAAATCTCTCCTTGAAATGAAAATTTTGGAGGCCTAATATTTCTTGTGCCTAGTATTCATGGGACTATAGGTCTCAATAGTGCTTTCACTACCACGATGCCTTGTATGATTCACAAGTTATCTTCGAAATGAATGCATGGAATAAAAACCTTTGTGTAGTGACACAAATAAACCCTTCTATTTTATGACATAGGGGCAACCCTGAAGACATCCCACACTTTTGTGACTCTTAGTAGAGACAACCATCCCTCGAGAAGTGATGACCCTTGGGAATTGAAGCTTGGTTTGCCTGAGAAGTGAGTGCATTGTAAGGAGGATCCCCTTCCTCCAAGCTTCTAGATTGTATGCAATGAGTAGGCATGACTAAACTTGTTCAAGTGGGAATTTAGTGGATATTGTCCTTGCCTTCCTAGGTTGTGGTGTGCTTGTTTTACTTTTTACAGCAATCATTTTTCCTGATGTATCTTGTGTAAGTGTTTCAAAATTTAAAAAGAAAATTTTTAAAACACTCTTAAGCACTATTAATAACACAGTTTGATCATTCCTAAATACTTTGATTTGTCATAAATATCTTTTATTAAAACCTTTGTGAACTATGGAATCTCAAGACATTCACCTTGAATCCTTGTTGCATGTGTAGTAGTCCCCATTTCGCATCTCCATACATTGCATTAGTCCCCTTGTATTTGCAATTTCAATCCTTGGCGTTAGTCCTCATTATGAGTCCTCATTATAGTCACTTTTACATATGTCCTCATTTTGCATTTATATCCCTTTAAAACTTTGTGAAATCCCACAAAAATACAAATCTTAGAGTCTTTCCTTATGTTATTGAAAATGAGATCTTGACTTGGTCCCTTTGTCCCTTTATCCTAATTGTCCATCTATCATTTGGTAAAAATCCACCTTTTTCATGATGGATTTTACCTAGTCCCTTTTATCCAATTATCCTTTTTCCCTTTGAATTCCTTTTTAAGTCAAGATCCATATTCAATTTCCTAAGTTTCTCTTAGGTTTGCATTTTCAAAAGATTTTTCAAAGTCCAAAATCCCAAAAGCATAGTTGCATTTTGCATAATCATTCCAAATACCAAAACCCAAAAACATTTTCATTTTGATATCTCCCAAGTTGCACATCAAATCCTTTTCACATCCTATATTGCATATCATTCCAAAATACAAGAAAATCCAAAAATAACTTGCAGTTTTCATATACCATCCCTCATCCTTAGTTTCACTTTACATTTAGTTCTCATGCTAATTGTAACAAGGTCTCAAGCCTCCAAAAGGAAACAAAGTTCTTATCAACCCATGCATAATTCAAGTGAGGAAACCCATTTTGATTCAAGACAAAGCACACATTTGGAAACACAAGATTATGACACAAGACCTATATTACCTTCAAGACAAGGTAACACAAACACCATAAACCCTTCAAGACAAGGGACCCAAATACATTATGACCCAAGACCTATGAAATCTTAGCAAATACTTCCTAATGCAAGAAAAATGTAAGATTCTAACCCAAACTTGGCATAACCTTCAAGTACTTCACCATGTTATGGTATTATTCAATGGGGACCACCAACAAATTATGAAGCAATATTTTTCCAAATGCAACCAAGTGATCCTCAAGCAATCACACAACCTTTTATGCCAATCATGCAAACAAGCAAATCAATACCAAGGTTTTCCCAAACAAGCACAAGTTCAAGAATGTCATTTTTGAGCATCAATAAAAGATGATTGAGGCATATGTTCAATCCAGAAATTTTGTAAAAAATATAAATACTATTGTGGTGTCACTAGAAGAGTCACCCAAGTAGTGAAAAATCACATCTAAATTTTTATAGAAGTTGCTTCAAACATTATATAAAGAGAATAAAATAAATAATTCACAATTGTCTTGCAATGAATAATCCCAAAACAATTACATGGATGACACACCCATTTCATATCAAGATATTGAACTTCAATAAACATCAATGTCTCCCACCATTCCTTCATCCCCTCAAACCTCACAAGAACAATTTACTTCATCTCCATAAAGTGACACTTCCAATGACGAAACCTCCGAAGGGATATCCATAGAAGAAATCCAAGCTAGTCCCATTCATGATCCAACTCCCTTCCATGCTTTCAAATTTCTAGAGCCAATTCCTCCGTGTCCTCCATTTTCAAGAAAGCCCATTGAAGAGAGTCCCATGAAAATTCCATCTCCCTCATGCCAAATAATTGATTCATTTCCAAAATCTCCCTTGCATATCCCAATTCGTACCCCATGTCAAGAGGATGATTCAAAGCATGAAGAAATGAGTCCTGAAACAAATCAATAAAAAAATCTCAATAATCACCAATCCCCTCCAATTGTTGACCAAAATTCCATTTCCCTTTAACCTCATGACAATCCCATGATCCTTATTCTCCCTATCCAAGATGATCCCACTATCCTTATCCATCATATCCATGATAATACCATTATTCATAGCTCTCCTATCCAAGATGATCCCCTTCCATATCAAGACCAAAATGTCCTTCCAAGTCCCATTGAACTTCCACTTCCTAATCAAGATCATGACCTCCCTTCCATTTCCTCCTAGGATCCCTTACCAAGTCAAGATCAAGGTGTCCCTTCACCTTCATGTCCACAACAAGATCCCATTATCCCTCCAGATCATCCAAAATATCCCCCCATCCATTCATTTCCTTGTTTTAATTCTCCAGATCCCCCACAAGATCCTATCCTACCAAATGATTCTGTCATTGCTCCTATTCCATCGCAGGATCCCATTGTTCCTCCTGATCCTTCTTATGATTCAAGAACATATATGAAAGTTGTTAATGAACCCCATACAAGTGAAATGGGTTCATCTTCTTCCATCCAGCTTGATCCACTTCATGATCCTATAATTCCTTCCATATTGTATACACCTCAAAATAATGGATTCACATCTTGTAGCAAGTATCTCACTGGTTAAAGCAGGCATTATAAAATCAAAGAGTTATATCTCCATGCAAAAGGTATATTATAACCCTTCCATGTCAAAGAACATTTTAAGTTTCACGGCCTCAATAAAAAGCTCAATATAAAGGCATTGATATCCCTTCAAAATCTAGACCAAAACATATACCTCCCCCTGCATGCCTTCCATCCATCCTAGGTCCATATATTTCACCCTCCCTAGCTCACAATCCACTTACCCTTTTCCAAATACAATTAAGAAAAGGAACACATATTGGAGAACTTTCCACCCATCCAAAAGGCCTCCATATCATTCCTATCCATTCATGCATCACATTCCCTTTCCAAGTAGTTTGGGTGCCAAGCATAAAGTTTATAAGACAAGCAATCCACATTCAGTCAAGGATCAACATGTCTAGTCTAATCGACATGTCAAAGCAAAGAAAACTTTGATCCAAAAAGAAAAATAAATATAAAAAATACCAAAAAGCCCCATTAATAAAAAAGAAAATTCAAAATCAATATGGGTTCCTAAATATCTTATGCAAGCAATGCATCCCAAGGACCCACAAAAAAATGAAAAAATCCAAATGCATGTGGATTCCCAAGAAGCTTCTTGAAGCACAAAGTCCTAAAGAAAAATCTAAATTGGCATCCAAAGTTTTTATCCCTCCATCTAAAAGCCTTCCATCTTCCATATTCATTTTGGGTCCTTTTTGTCCCAAAATCCATATCCATTCCTCCATGAAGCCTTCAAAATCCAATATCTCCTCTTCCTCCATCACTCCATTACCCCTCAAGGTGTGTGCCAATGTTGTTCTTGCATCCATTTCCATCCACTCTAAAGAAAGACTACCTACATTCTGTCCACTATACAATACCTATTTTCCAACCTTTCATCCAACCTATCCAATCATTTGCATAATCCTTATCCTATCCTATCCTATCCTATCCAATCATCTATGTCATCTCCCTTTTTCATCACCCTACCAATGTCTTTGAGTATACTATCATAGTTATGGACTATTATTTCGCACCTTTCAAGAGAAAAATTCAAAGAGAAAGGAACTTGAGTCCTTTGACCATGTTCTGTCATGTGTCCATTATCTTCCAAAATGTCAAAAAAAAGATTTTTTTAAAAAAGAATTTTAAAAAAAAAGAAAAAAAAAGTAAAAGAAAAAGAATAGTTTCCTTGATGAAAACTTGGAAAACATGCATCTTGGTAACAAAAAAATAATAATAAAGAGAAATAATTTCATCCAATAGTGAAAACCTGGCCAACAGGTGCTTTGGGAAAGTACCATGATGAAAACCTGGCAAATAGGCGTCATCTGTAGTTTATGAACTTCTTGTATACCAAACTTGGGGGCAGGATTCATCCATGTTTTTTCTATAATATCATACCCCCTATCATTATCCTCCATTATCCCTATCATTTCCTCCATTATCCATTTTTAACTCATATCCCTTATCCTATCAACATCTGTCTCCCCTTTTCCCCACTATGATCTTGATAAGGCTAGGGATCTTCCTAGAAGCCTCACATTTCCTATCTTCTTTACATTTCCCAAAATTTTATCTATATTTCCTATCCTATCATAGCCTTTTATCCATATACAATATCCTTGTCCATTATTGATCTTTCTTATCCTATCTATATCCAGTCATTATCCTTCCCCTTTCCTATCCTTATCCTATCAAAATCCCTTTCTTGGTCTTGTTATAAAATAAGGACATTAAATGCAAAAAATATTTTCAAAGAAAAACCTCTTGACATGTCCATTCCTATCCATTGCATGCCCTCTAATGAACCATTTAATTACCCAATCATTGTCATGTCCTGTTGGGACTAAAAAATGCAGTAAGGGTTTTGAATTACCATGTTAAAATTTTGCAATCTGAAGCCTTATGATCATTTTGTGCCTATTTGCCTTGATGAGTTTTTGAGGTCTACCATGCATGTAAAGTACTCATCACCTCTTTTTTGACATTTGAAGACATCCCAGGTCATCAAATTTGAGTTTCAAGTGGTTTCGTGATGTCTTGATTTGAGCACTTGTCAAAATATGCATTTGTACGTGTCAATCTGTTGTAACATGCCTAGTTTTCCTTTGAATATCTTGTACCCAGAAATGTTTCATGACCTGCCACATTGGGGATGTTTAGTATGCATATCAAATAACCTATGTTTCAAGTCCCAAGTTATTTCGAGTCCATTTGATAGGTTTTCTGATCCCTCAAAGTTGGTCTTCTAGAGATATCTTGTTTCTTTGTTCTGCCCAGAATCCTGAGTACCCCTGTTTGACCAATTGTAACTTTTGACCTTGTGAAATAATTGAAAAAATTCCTTTTGTAATCCATTTCAAAGGTCAAATACTTCTTAATCCTCCATCTTTAGGTCATGACAAGTCCATTTGGTCAGTTTCCTAAGCCCATTCGATTTGCAGTTTCTAACAGTATGCCAAATTGTCAAATGTAGATTTCTGAACGACCTACTTTGAGGTCTTACAATTTTACACCCAATTGAATGGAATGGACAATTTAATGATCCCCTATATTTTAGGCATGGAAATTTTCGACCATGAATATTTTTAGGCCATGATGAATCCGTTTGCTCAGTTTGCCAGTTCGATTCCATTTGCAATTTCTAACATTTTGATGCAGATCAGTTACACAGTTTGGTCGGAGGCCTTGTTTGTGAGGTTATATCTTGAATACCGTGATTGGTCACATTAGGAAAGTGGTTGACCTGAATTATATGAAAAATTTACTTCAAGTTTTCCAGGTCTCAGATCCTGAGGGTTTTGTATGCACAATTCTCCAGATGTTTTTCATTTGTAGAAGTTGTTATTCCTCATGTTTTCTGTCTTCTACATTTCCAAGTGGCTGCTTTTGAGGGATTGCCAAATGTGTTTGGATGATTTTCAAGAGCCTCCCTTCTGGATCCATATTCTCCGTATAGCATACTCCCAATGGTAAAAATCTCGGAGCCCTAGGAGGTCTTTTGACATGTTTTCAAAGTCAAAACCAAATGTGTTTACCATTATTTAACAAGGTAATTTGCATAATTGTTCTGAATAGGCAACTTGGGCGATTAAAATATTTGGACCTGTTGGGTTTCATAGACGTCATTTTGTAGTATGGAAGAATGTTAACCATGGAACATGTGTGCCTAGCACCACATTCCGGCTACTTGATTTTGTCAGTTTTTTAGGCTAGTTCCAGAGGCCAGTTGCGATCCTTGAAGATCAATTTACAAAAGTTTAAAATTCAGTTCTAAATGACTGCCAGTTCAATATTTCATGGTCAAATTTGCACAATGGTTATATTTAGAATGGAGAAACTCATCTGAGACACTTTTGAGGTATGTGAGAACCTAAAGGATGCATCGAAGCATTATGGTGGACTGGTTCGATAAAAAGCAAAAGCATAATTCTTCCATTATTATTAATCACACTTTTAGTGTTCATTATTTTCTTTTCTAGTCTCTCCATTATAAGCTACTCACAAACCTTACATAGGAGGCAGAAGCTTGTAATAACTTGCCGACAAAGGACCAAGGGAACTATTCAGGGAAGAACACCCAAATTGCCTCACTGTACCTGTGTCACTGATAATGGAAGCACTCACTTCACGCAAATGTTCTGAGTGCTTTTCATATGAGTGGTTGGAGTTATTGGGTGATTCATTTTTGAAATATGTCATCAGTCAACATCTTTTCATGAAGTATGAAAATGAGGATGAAGGACAGTTATCAACACGTAGAGCTGAGGCAATTTGTAACAGAAATCTTCATTGCTTAGCACTGAATCGCAATTTGTAGGGGTACATTCAAGATGAACTATTTGATGTGTGCAAATGGGTTGCTTCTGGGATATTTTTTAGAAGTGTCATTCCTTGCTCTTGCAACTCAGGGGATCATAAAAGTCTCCAAATGGGGGAAGTTTGTGGCAAGGGACATCGATGGATTTACTCCTAAACAATATTAGATGTTGTGGAGGCTTTAATTGGAGCATTAAAACATTAAAACAAATGCAGATTGAAAGGTGGACAGTCAGTGTTAATGGCTACATTGAATAATGGAAGGTGGGCTGCGCAGAGAAAGAAGTTTTAAAATATTAAAATTGCAACATCCAATAGGATGCTGGTCTGCGCAGGGTATTGGGGGAGTGGTACAAACTCCATGCAATGTAAATATGAAAAGTAGCAAGAAGAATGCTGCGCAGTGCATCAGGTAAAGGTCAAACTCCAGCAAATGCAATTTGCAGATGCAAGTTTGATGCAAGAGCCCTGCGCTAAACATGGGGAGAATCTAGCACAATAAACAAATGAATTTTCCATGCGCTTTAGCCATGGGAAGGAAAATGGAGAAGATGCCCCAATTTGTTTGTATACTGAATGGTGGTCTAGAATTTAATTTCCACAACCTTCGCCAACAGTGAGCCCGCGCCAAGCATTGATTGGAAGGAAGTCAACGTTGAAGGCTAGCAGATTGGGAGGAAGATCGACGCAACAATTCATATGAAAGGGCAATGCATTGAAAGGTAAAGCCAGCGCAATTAAGACATAAAGATGTTCACGCAGATTGTTAATGAGATATCCCACATGCGCTAGGGGACAATAAATTAAATGTTTATATACTAAAGCACATAGTTTATTGATTGAAGTAAAGCTAAGACTTCTTGGCGACGGTGCTTGACTAGTGTGATTTAGTGTGCGGAGTCATCCCGCTTATTTTTGCACTAAATATAGTGAAGTCTTTAAAACTCATACAACTTAGTCCCACATTGCCAGTGATGGGGAAACCATATATGTTTATATGAAAAAAGTCACAAATTGTATTTCAAATAAGAAAGGGCTCGCTATGCAAGTGCGTGCAGGAGGTAGAGTGCCTCAAAAATCTCCTAGAGGAAGAGACACCAATTTTGACGGGGCCCACTTAGATGATGTGGCAAAATCGACGGCTGTCGCTATGTTTAGATGAAAAGATAGCGAAGATCTTGACCTTTTGGGAATGCGACAGGCTGCCACGTGGTGATCAGATAGGTGGTGGGCCAAACATAAGATGATGATGCAGGTCCAGCAGGTTGATGAGGTGGTCGGCCGAGCAAATCAGGTTGTGCCAACGGGGGCCTGCTCAGGGTCTGTGCAGAAAAAGATATTAAAAGATAAAATTGAAATTTTATCTTAATTCAATAGTCAAACTATTGAAAGAAGATGTAAATATTTCAAATTATCAAATGTGCATGGGAGATGGAAGTTTGATAAGTGATTCAGGGGGCATTTTTTGTCCAAAGGATAGAGTATTATATATCACTGGAAAGGTCTCGGAACAAGGATTCTGATTTTGTAGACCTTTTGTGTCCAGATAGTATCAGATTTTTGCAGTTTCAGTTTGAGCAGTTGCAGATATTTTTGGGGACAGACAGGTGTAGGTGACTAGATTGTTTTTCCTTTCTCCTATATCTGGTTTTTTCTTCATTGTAAGAAGGATGTTGAAATTTATGCTGCTAGGCAGTATTCAGGCTCTGGAATCTTACTTCTTTGTGCTCTCTATTTTGCAAATGTACATATCCAGATGAATTTTAATGAAGAATGATGGAATCCCTGTTCAAATATCTGTCTGATGTCTTTGTATACTTGGTTTTAATTCTTGTGCATTAATCTATAAGGTATGTTAATGCACCAGTTACAAGGTAGCTGTGGTCTTGTTTTTTGAGTTTCTTTCAAGGAGAGATTAAATCTTGAATGCAAGTTGTGAGAGTTTAGGATCAGCACATGAATTTGATGTCCAGATATTGAAATGAGAAGAATGGATTGTAAGGCATTTCATTCGGGTTCTTTGAGTTTGGAGTTAGGGTTATCTGGGAATGCATATTTGTTTGACTCTGTTGCCCAATAGAAAAGGCACTGGTCCTTTGTTGGTTATGTAGTTTCATCATGAAATCATTAAATTCAATTCATCTTCCCTTTCCTGTTTAAGAGCAAAAATGTGTACAAGTTACATTGAATAGTGCAAATATGTTTGGTGATTCCTTGTAGAAGTGAATCTGATAGGTTAGCCTGCCTGAGCCTCTGGGTTCGAAGAGAAGAAGGGTGAATATCCTTGTTGTTACCTTGACCATTTCCTTGGTTCTTAGCAGATCATACAAGTGGGATCTTGTATAAGACTGGTTGAGTTGAACTCCCATGTTTTATAAGTCTGAGAACTATCCATGGTCACATCTACATAATGAGGTTTAGCTAGTAAGTCATTGTATATGCAGATTTTATCATGTTTTAGGTGCACCCGCCTGAGTGTGTGGATCTCAAAGCAGAAGGAGGATCAAATCCTCATCAATTAGTCTTTTCTTGCCCCTCATTTTGTAGGAATGAGCTGACTCTTGTGAGCTAGACAAAAATCCCCAGTTCTGGTTTGCATTGTCGCTTTTAGAACCGAGGGATACAAGAAAAATCACTAACATGTCCAATCCCCCATCTTGGTAAAAAAAATGTTATCCCGTATCTTGGATAGTCCTTGGGAACCCAAACAACTTCAAAGACATACTAAGCGACCCTTGTCCATCCATTAATCTATAATGTCCTTTCCTTACTAGACAATGGGAAAATTTTTAATCAAATCTTGCTCATGTAAATATTAATGTCCTGAAAAAAATCCATAAAAATCAATTACGAGAAAAAATCCCTAAAAATAATTAAAAGTCCAGAAAAAACTTTAAAAAGCATAAAATGTCTAGAAAACAACACAAAAAATCAAATATTTTAAAAATCCTAAAAATTAAAAATCATAAAAAATCCAAAGCAATAAATGTCATTTTATGACACTCATTTCATTTCCTCATCATGCACATAATCACTTGTTGTTTTTAATAAATCATTCTCTTGTGATAGACAGACATCTGAGTAGCCACAATCTGAAGACTGATAAACATTACACTTAACGAAGTCACACTTCAATAGAAAATCTATCCAATCAAGTCAACAATCAATCATATCATCCTTGTCCTATCAATCAATCAACATCAATTTTGTCCTTTATCAATACAGGGTGTGGTATACTTGAAACCAGATAACATTAGTCTTAGACGAGGTACTTCATTCCTAAAACCCATCATCATCATCATCATCATCATCATCATCATCATCATCATCATCGTCGTCGTCGTCGTCGTCGTCATCGTCATCATCAAACAAACTATCAACTTTGACAACAAGATCAGAATGGTTGTTGAATTGATTGGTTTAGTGAGTCTTATCTTTTATTGATTTATCTTTGGTCATGTTCGTATGATACTCTGGGATATCACTGAGTGATGAGAGTTTCTAGGATGGTTCATGGTCCTTTATTTTTGTTTTTTCCTTCTGTTTGCGGGGTGTTATTCATAATGTTCCGGGGCACATATTCCATATGCTTCAGGATGGATGGAAACATTCCTTGTCTGCAATGTGTTTTTTTTTACACAAAGGGATCACATTATCCTCCTGTATTTCTGTGCCATGGTGCGACACATCCATTTTACCATATTAAATAAAGCTCTCATGACAAAAGTGCACTTATGAAAGCAGTTTTCCATCCTTACTAATTCTTCTCTGTCTAGTTTCTTCTTTTTAATAACATTCCTTCTATCAATCCTAGCAATAATTTTCTTTACAAAAAATTGTCCCCTGTCAATTTCTGCCCAATTTTTTGAGGGGATAACCTACCTCCATTTTGTCGATCTACTGGGTCATAATCTTTTATTTTGTTTGAACCAATGCTCATAATCAAATTTTATCAAAGAGGGAAAAATGTAGACACCCAAAAATGGTTCACACATATGTGCCCTAATTTTAACATGTCTTTTATCTTGTGTCATTCCTCACTCAATTGATTACTAACATTTCTATCATAACATGTGTCGCTTTGGCTATATTGATCATTATTAGAAACAATCCAATAATATCCAATCCGCATCAATTCAATTCATCAGTCCAGGGCATTGTCAAAGTTTATCAATGCCTCATCATTTCAAATCATGTCATCCTTTTCATGTCATTCTAGGACATCGTCAAAGTTCATCTATGCCTCATCATTTTAATCAATCCAAATATTTTCTGTAAAGATATAAAAATGGGGTAAGGGGGTTTGATTGTTAATTGTTGTTTGATTTTCTTAGAGTGTGTTGAATTCCTTAACCCTACTTTACACTTAATTGAATTGTATTGATTGTGTATTGCAATTGTGATTAAGGAGAAGGTAAGATGCTCTTTTTCTATCCTCAAATGCACAAATGGAAGATCCAAGTTGATCAACCCAAAGGAAGGGCTAATGCACAAATGAATCAACTATTTGGAAAAGAGAACAAAGAAGGGGATCTTAAATTCTATTAATTGATTAAATGAATATGTTTGATTGTAGTAATTGAAAAGGATAGAAAGAAGAACCAACCTTACAAAGTTGCAGATCAAATAATGTTGTTTCCTGAGGTCTGTAGACTGTTTCTGGAAAATCTAACAGTTGATCCTGAACCAGAATGCAGAGACGAACAAAACCCAAAAATATTTTTCTGTTCCAATGTTGTCTTATGAAAAAAGTCAACCTTGACCCACAAATGTCAACCTTGACCCAATAATGTCAACCCTAACCTGCACAGGTCTGATAGAAAATCTGTTCGCGCTGTCTGAAAGAAAGCCGAAAAGGGTATCCAGATCTGGTCTCAAATCTGCAATTCTGAACCTGTACCTACAAGAAAAATAGGATTTTTTGTTGTGGGGGAAGGGTTTGCCTTAGTCAAACCATGATTTAGGAATTAACCTTGAAATCAATAAAGTATAGAATGCTAGCAAGTAGTATAATTGAATCTAACAATGAAGCTATGATATTCAATAGATATGTAATTGTAATTCAAATGTAAGCAAATATGTA
>MU226863.1:807064-820068 GCA_018584345.1 Thuja plicata
ATCTTGAAGGAAGATCACACCACCATGATGGCTAGATCTAGGGTTTTGAATGATAAATCTTGAATGTTTGCACCTAATCCCTTCAAAGGCTTGAGAGCTTGAATCCTTGATCTTCAATGGAGAAATTAAATGATTGATAAGAAGACTTGAACACCTTGAGAGCTTGGAAATATGTAGAACAATGGATGCTTTAACTTTTTTCTTCTTGACAAAATCTTGATTAGAGCTTTTTGCACTTAGAAGACTTAGAGAAAATGAGAGAGAGAGAGAGAGGCTTCCTTTGATATGAAATTAGGGCACAATCTTCTAAGGAGGCCGAAATAGGATAATTAAATTCCAATTAGACCCAGTCCCTTAGAAAAGGACCTATATTAAATATAATTTAGGAATCAACGCTTCAGAACCTGAAACAGCCGACCCGGAAGCGGGAAAGCTAAATTTTGGATGACCCTCGACAGCCGACAAGTTTCCAGTTTTGAAAGGGGGATCCTAGTCAGGGTCAAGGTCAACCCTAACCTAGGTCAAGGTCAAGGTTGAACTTGACCTAGGGGGCCAAAACCCCTGGAAAATATGCCAGGTGGGGTAGGAGGTGCCCAGAGAGGCCCAATCAGGGTCCTGAATAGGCACAAAAGCAGGAGATGATGCAAAAATGGGAGGATGATATGATGGAGGTAAAAAAAATCCCCTAAGGAGGGCTAAACAATCTTAACATGTAAGTGCTTCCATTTTAAGATGATACATTTTCAAACCTTATCTTGATCTCTTTTAAAATCAATACTTTGGCATTGTCAAAGATCATCAATGCCTTATCATCAAATCAATTCATGTCTTATCAATCTCATCATTTTCAAGTGCATTGTCAAAGATTGTTAATGGTTTTTCCTATCAATATTATCAAACAAACCAATCAGTTTGAGCTCATTGTCAAACTTCATCGATGCCTCATCATCATCAATTTGATCCAAGTTAATTCAATAGCATTGTCAAAGTTCATCGATGCTATTTCATCATCAATCATTATTTGAGTGTATTGTCCAAGTTCATCGACGCCTTGTCATTTCCTAAATCATTTTGAAACTATAAAAATTATTCTAAACCCTCATCAAAATCATTAAAACCAAGTCAATTTCGCATAAATGTTTGTAATTTTGTCATTGATTAACTAATTTGTCCTCTTGGGATGAATAACCCATAGTTTATCCCTATGTATTAATTAAATAAATAAATTGACTTTATTTATTCCCTCTTTCAACATTATCAGATTTCCACATTATCAAAATTGATTTATTCCCTCTTTTCTATGTCTCTACAATTAATTAATTTATATTAATAAATTGACTAAATTCCTATTTACTAATATCCATTTTTGGTGGGAATAAATGGGTTTTTTCAAATTCAAATTTCCCTCATATTAATTAGTCTCCATTTGTCATAATTGTCATAGTCGTCACCTCTCAATGATGTTCACAGGGGAAAATAAACCAATGAAGTCATGGAGTCACACACATGATATCCACCTTGAACCATATCAGAGGGTTGATCGAGGGCTTTCACCTTAAACTTCTCTCTAACAAAGAAGAATGCATTACAAGGGCTGATATGTCAAACTTCTCTCTCAGAGAGGAATACATTAAGTACATCTCAAGGAATAAATGATGCTGAGACTCTCTCTCAGGAAGGGATCCATTCCCCACAACTCCAAGATTATCTAAAAATATGCACAAACTTACTTTGGAAAGAGGCTTGGTGATAATATTAGCCGTCTGTTCTTCAGTGATAATGTACCTCAACTGAATAGCATTCCTATGCACCATATCTCTAATATAGTTTGAATCACTCTTGATGAACCCCAAGATATTCAAGAATATGATGACTTAGGTATCTACATAAAGGCATTTCAACCTACATACATGAGACTCCATCCCATGAATCATAGTCCTCAAACTGCTGCATTTTCTTAATCACTAGATAATCCATATTGACATGGTCTACTCGCTCTGAATAAAAATCCTTAGATGTCAACTAATGTAGATTATTTAGCTTCTCCCTTTGTCATGGAAGCATACCCTATTCATATACTCCAATCATGGAAGATATCTTTCTGCAAGAGACTCTCATCATTTGGCACGTGATTTATTTGTTCAATGATCACAACATTGTTTGCACAGGCAATTTCCCATACAAAAATGTACTTGTCTGATTCCATAGTAACATGAGTGAATGTAATAAACTATCAATTTATCTCTAGGATTGGAAACACAAGACATTCATGATAGTGTGGCTCCCTTCTAAAGCTCCAAGTACATGCATCAACCTCCTAACCTCCTTGTTCAAGGTTGCATTCGATGGATTTGTCAGACTCCCTCTGAATCTGATATCAATCTTCAAATTAGTCCAAAAAATTCAAGCATCAAGCTCTTTCTCCCTTGAATGCAATCACTTATTCTTCTTGATCCATCCTTAAATCATTTCAAATACATTACAAATAGTTCATAAAGCCAAACTATCCTGAAGGGAAATACCAATGATAGAAGCATACAAGATTTACTATCTCAATGTAATAGCATGAATTAATGACTCAAAAATTCATGAATATTATTCAAGGGTATGAAATAATTATCTCTATATATGTATGATACTCATGGGAAATTCATAGCAAACTCATGACATGCTGCTGAGCACACCGTGCCATTTAATGCCCTTGTTACAACTCGATTCTCATATGCTTCTTTTCTAGGAAATGACTATACAAAATGCTTCACATTAGCCAAAGCTTGGAATTGTATAATATAGTCTTTGACAACCAATAGATTCTTTCCACTCATGGAAATTAAGGGACTGAAGAAGCCAAACTGATTATGCTGGTAATGGACCCCGATTCACATAATCTTAAGACCTAATTTCCATCATATGTGATTTTTTCACTGTACATACATGTAGCTTTATAATTACTAATATTATTTACTCAAAACCTTTGGAAACATCCATTTTATCTTATCTATTGATGCATATTTGAAATCATATATTATACCATCATTGTATTCGTGAGAAACTCTTCAAAGTATTTTCAAATGTTCTATTTAAATCCCATGATTATCTTTTACAAAAAGAACACTCCTTGATGACATCATATCAATTGAAAACATATACCTTGCTTGTGTTTTAGATTTATAATGCATATTTAGCAATATGTTTAATTTGCATCTCATGAAAGGTCGTTCTGCATATATTCCATAGAAGGATTTACTTCGCTCAAAGTCTCAATCACCTTCCATAAAATGACATTATGTGGGACACTACCTTCTGTATGTATTTTTTAAAGGTATGCAAAGGTCATGACACTCTTTTCTGTGTCTACGAACCTATACAAGGGACAACCTTTTGTGTTTGGTTTTGAAGTTTCTAAATTTTCTTCCACAAATTGATTTTGTCCATATGCGACAACCATCTCATTCCCTGAGATCCAATTTATCTAAGGCATTTTGCAATAGTATTACTTCTAAATTATTAGTACAACAATTATTTCAACAAAATTACATGTTCTTTCATCTATGTACATACTCTATTCAATGGCTCCATCCTTGCACACCCTGAGAATATACTAAGATAGTCACGGGTAATCGAATTCTATTGAAGGCATTCAATAGTCTTCATTTTTCAAACCTTTTCATATCCACTTGAAAATTTTTATAGTCTTCTTAATTAAAAATGTTCCTCTCGAATCACATTCCACAAAATGGCATGGCGCTAAAGTATTTTGGTTACTACTGCCTCTATAGTCAATAATTCCGTCAAACAACTTTTATGCAAATCTCTTTTCCATTCTTTATATCACCCAATTCCTCAAGGTGTTTTGTCAAATGGTTAGTGTGCCTAGTCAATGCATCCACATTTTACATATACATGTTGATAAACAATTCATGAGTAATGCATACATTACATAGGTATTAATTTGAATATCTCCAAATATTACTTCTGGCAAAAATCCCTCTCATCATGGTATATTGGATGCTTATGCCCTATTTCAAAACTATCATTTACACAAGCTATGAAAATGTTGGCTAAGATTTTGGATTTGTAGTTGTAATCTTCGTAGATGATAGAGGGTTTCTGGAACCCTTTTAAAAAATCTTCGTGTACCTATCATGCAAACACAACTCTGTAAAACTGCACTTCTATGAAACAATAATAGTTCACGTGCCTTTGTCTATATTTTTATTATATATTTAGGCACAAATAATGAGCCTCTTTCACTCTTCACATGTTTAAAGGGCCATTCTGCCAAACAATTGCCACCCATAGCCTATTACGATATTCTCATCTTACTAAAAGAATATAAGATCATCTCGTGTGCTTCTATATTTGTATTTTACTACATCTATAGAAATGTTATGGATGTTCCCTCAATTCACATTCTTAAATAATTTCAATCCCAAAAACCATCATACTTGGGATGCGAATATTATCATTGAAGACATGTCCTTGGTCGCACTCAAGAATCATTCTGCACATTTTTCTTATCTCAACCACATGTTATTCCAATATGATTTACAATATTGTGATAAACAAGAAACAATAATATCATTGCCAGGCTGAGAGGGAACCCACTCTGATACCATTTTGTTTTTATGGTGCTCGTTTAACCATGGGAACTAATTTTCCCTCACAACCATAGACAATTCACAATTGTCTCCCTTGAGCACTTTGATATCTCAATCTGCAATTTTTATATTGTTCTTCTATTAAGAGAGGAAGATTTAATATTCCTTTATATCTATTGGTGGTGCCCCTTCACTAAGGGTCACCACACTTCATATGTGGCCCAATTAATTAATATATATATAATTATATTTAATATATAATTATAACCCATATAATTAATATAATTATATTATAATATGATATTATCACAAATTATATTATAATATTTTTTTGGATGCAGGAAGTTTTTTTTTTGTAGATGTGGGTGTATCCTCTACCACCAGATTTGTGTTCCAACCTCTTGCATCATCGCTCTCGGGTTGAGGAGTTTAGTTGTGGCTCCATTATTCTTTTCTCCTTCGAGTTAAAAATGCTTTATCCATGTGGAAGCATATTTTTTATTCTTTTCCTTTTGGGAATATGAGCTAAATGCCTCAAGATTTGGGAAAATTTTGATTGTAACTAGCTATGGCTAGAGGGAGGGTTTCTATTTTTTTACTTTGATCTCTGTACCACAGACATTTGTGTTATTTATGGGCTATTATCAGAGTTTTTCTTCCTGGTTCTTTTCTCGAAGAGCTCTTGTTGAACTAGTGTAATAATTTTTATATATAATATAATATATTAAGTGGCACTGCCACCTTTTTCAAAAAATAATAATAATATAATAATTATATTATTAATATAATTATTATATTATTAATATAATTATTATATTACCAATAATTATTAATTTATAATTATTCTATCACAATAATCATATTATTACAACCTTTATGGTATCTATGTCGTCTTGAAGGAATCCGACCATAGCTATGATAACATTAACACTGTGGAACAATCTAGATAACTAAGAGGGGAGGGGGGGGTGAATCAATTATCATTAAACAAATTTTGTTAACTTAATCAATCCAGAGCAACCTTAATTCAATTAGATAATCATAACAACTATAAACTTGAAAGCACAAAGGAATACCAAACACAATGAACACCAGATTTACATGGAAAAACCAAGATGGAAAAAACCACAAAGAAACTAAATCTCATGAATAAAAACACCACTTAAGGTGATTTTTTAATAATGAAGGCTCACTACCAAGATGCTCACTTCCCATTGGGCTAGCTTCCCTAAATACATAAACCAACTATCACAGCTGAAACTCGACTAACTGCCAAAATAAGATTTAATGAGAAAGAATTCCACCATTGAAATATTTAACACCAAATGCAACACTTAATAATACAACAACCTACTATCACTGGTTTCTTACAATTACACATACAAAGATGTCCGAATATGTTATCTTCAAGTTTGCATTGCTCACACACATATCTTCATCAAATATAAATCATCCTCTACATATACCATTTCATGCTTCCATATTCATCCATGTCGGCCAAGTGCAGTATTAATTAATAATATGCAAATTCAGCCATAAAATTTGAAATAGGTCGCCACACAATATTCCCATGGTGGAAGGAATGAAACATGGACCACACCAAAATCTCCTCGCTCAATGAAATAGATTATCCACTCATCACACTATCCAAATCCAAATAATAAGATATACATGTTATAACACATATTATGTTTCCGAACCACAATCACCGATGTCTAGATAGGTCTAGACCCAAAAGAATGTATTTCAATATGTTACAACATAAATGGGGCCAAGATAATTACAAACAAAGATAAAACATTATAGCACATCATCTGGAGGGCAGTAATTATCTATCACCAAAGCCAAATAGAACAACAATGGATCAACTAGAACATGTTGACATCAATGACAATGAGTAATGAGAACAACAATAATAAAAATCACATTCCAAAAATCTCCCCCTTTGTCATTGATGGCAACATTCATCAACGAAAAAATAAAATAAAGAAATATCAGCATTAGGTTCTCTTTTCTTCTCCCCCTTTGGAAATAATGATAAAGGACACAACTTATTTTGATAAACTTACTCCACTCCTCCTAAGAGGAAGCCACCAAGAATTGATCTAGAAAATAATAGGTATATAATACCTCAGACCAATGTACACCCTCACGCACTCTAGTTCTGACTAGGAAGGGGCAAAACCCCCAAATTGTGTCTGACATATTCAAAAGTGTCCTTGTAGAATAGTTTTGTGAAAATATCTACAATCTTGTCTTTTGTAGGTACATATTCAAGTCTTACTTCACTTTCCAAAACCTTCTCCCTCAAGAAGTGACATCCAATAAATATATGTTTTGTTTAAGAATGATGTACTAGATTCTTAGAAATACATATGGTACTGGTATTATCACACATAATTGAGATTGGTTCATCACATGTTACACCAATATCCTTCAATGTTTGTTTCATCCAAATTACTTTAGTGCAAAATGAAGATGTTGCAATGTATTCTATTTCAACAATAGATAATGGTACTAAATCTTGTTTATTACTAAACCACGCAACCAACTGGGAGCCAAGAAAATAATCTCCACCACTTGTGATTCTCTGGTTATCAACACAACTAGCCCAATCCACATCAGTATAGCATGTCAAAGTGAAATATGAATCCTGAAGATACCATGATCCGAATTCTTCTATTCCTTTCAAATATTTGAAAATACTTTTTTCTACACAACATGTGATACCTTTGGTTCTTGCTGAAATCTGGCCACTAAACAAACATCATACATAATATCTGACCTAGTAGCACTCAAATACAAAAAAACCTCCAATCATTGATCTATACTTACTTGCATCATCTTTTGGGGAATCACCATCTTTTGTTAACTTGAATGTGGTAACAATAGGTGTACACACCGGTTTAGAATTATCCAACCCAAAATTCTACAATAATTCTCTGATATACTTGGATTGAGAAATAAAAATTCTTTTGCTATTCCGATTTAATTTAAATCCAAGAAAGAAATTTAACTCACGAATCATAGACATTCAAATTCTTTCTGAATTTCCTCTACAAATATTTTTCACATATCATCATTACCTCGAAATATTATGTCATCAACATAAAATATAACAAGCAACATATGATCTGAATAAACTTTGTAGTATAAGTTGTTGTCAGCAGATCTCTTCTAAATTTTTTGTCCAATGAGATACTTGTCTAATTTACCATACCAAACCCTAGGTGCTTGCTTAAATCTATACAATGCTTTCTTTAATTTTTAAAATGCATTCAGATCAATCTCTGAATTGAATCCTTTCAATTGTTCAATGTATAACTCTTCCTTTAGCTCTCCATTCAAGAATGTCGACTTTACATCCATCTGATAAAATTTCAAATCTTCAAGAAAGATACAAAAGCTAAAAATTATCCCGATCTCTTCCATTTGAGAAATAGGGGCATATGTTTCTTCAAAATCAATACCTTTGATCTAAGTGCAACCCTTACAAACCAATCTTTCCTTGTTCCTTATCACTTTCCCATTTTCATCCAGCTTGTTTCTAAACACCCACTTTTTTCTAGTCACATTTTTGTCTCCGATCTAGGCACAAGTTCCTAGGTCTGATTCTTTCCTATCTGGTCAAGCTCTTATTTCATTTCCTTTACCCAAATTTGATCATTAAATTATTCTTCTATAGTCTTAGGTTTAGTTTCTAATAGTAAACACAATAAAACTTATTTTTGAGTTTCCTTACTTCTTGTGATAATGCCTTTATTCTTATCTCCAATAATCTAATTTTCTAAATGATTTCTCTGTACATATCTTGGGGTATTACTTGTAGATGTCGAAGCTTCCTTTGTTTCTTCTTATTTATTTTCTTCCTTTTCTTTTCCATTATATTCATCTGATTCATATCTAATATGTTTTTCAGGGATTCTCTGAGTACCTTCATCAACCTTCACATTCACACTTTCAAATATCTTGTTCAGTCTCTTGTTGTAACACCGGTAAGATTTTCTCCTTGTCGAATAACCTAGAAATATGCCTTCATCACCTCTTCTATCAAAATTTCCAAGATTGTATTCATCTCTCCAAATGTAGCACTTAGAATTTTTAAAAATACTTTACTATCGGAGCTCTTCCATTCCATAGCTCATATGATGTCTTTTCATACTTTCTTTTGAAAAGTAACCTGTTAAGAGTATATACTATTATGTGTATAGATTCTCTCCATTAGACCTTTGGTAAGCCTACTTATTTGATCAAATAAATGTTCTGGTTGATTCTTGAACTATCTGGTTCGCTCTTTCTACCACACCATTCTACTATGGTGTCCTTGGGGCATATAACTATATTTTGATGCCACATTTCTCACATAAATTATTAAATTCATCAGAAGTAAACTCTCCTTGTCTATCAAATCTTAAGAATTTGGTATTCCTATTAACTTCATTCTCAACTCTTTCTTTGAATATCTTGAATTTTTCTAATGATTGCAATTTTTATCTTAAGAATGAAACCCAAGTTAATTTGGAATGATCATCAATTAAAATCATGAAATATATCTCACCTTGTAAGCTTCTTGTTCTGGTTGAACTACATAGGTTAGTGTGTACAAGATAAAAAAAAGGTATATGAATGATCTTTTCCTTTGAATTATTCTCTGGTCTATTTTCCTTCTTGAGATCCTTTGCAAATAATATTGTCTGGTTTGGTTAGTCTTGGTAATTCTCTAACTACACTATTTAAACTTATCCTTACCAAATTGTAAAAGTTAATGTAACACATTCTCCAGTGTTAGAGCCAAATTTTATCAGACTATGATATTAAGCATATATTTTCACTTTCTAGTTGACACATGCTTCCACCTTTCCTTCTTCCAACTGTAATAACTATTCTACATGTCTTCCAGATCACACAACCATCCTCCTAAAATACAACATCATAACCATTTTCACACATTTGTCCAACACTCAAAAAATTGTGATGCAAACCCTTCACATAGTAAATATTATCAGTTTTATATCTTTCATCAAAAGTAATAGAACTAATTCCAACAATCTGTCATTTTATCATCACCAAATCTAATAGGACCACCATTATAATCTTCAAGTTTTACAAACTTAATTTTATCACTAGTCATATGATCTGAACATCCACTATCAATCAAACACTCATCTTTATTTCTTCTAACATACAATGCATTCTCATTGAAACCATTAGTTCCCAAACAAATGTTAGAAATATCAAATCTAGGATATTTTTCAACCAAAAATAGGCAATCTTCTTGATCTAATTCATCATCTAATATAATAGCATTTTCATTAACATAGTAGGCTTTCTTATTGAATATTTTGAACTTCTATTTTTTTTTGCCAATTTCTGGACACCTAATTTCTATATGATCAATATTTCCACATCTAAAACATTTATGAGGTAACATGCCTTTATATTTGTTGGTACCTTTCTTCACCTTCCTTGTGAAATTTTCTTCCAGCTCATCAAAACTTTCACTGTCCGAACCATTCGAGCTGTTTTTGTGGCTTTAAAGGTGGTTTCAGTTTTCTCCTTCTCTTTTCCAAAATTTTTCATCTCAAAAGTGAACAAAGTGACCAATAGCTATTCTATGGTAAAGTTCTTCAAATCATAGACTTACTCAATTGTAGAGATCTTGTCATTGTAACTATTCAATAGGGTCATTAGAATATTCTCCATAATAACTCCATTTGTTAGAGTACCTCCTTGATTTTTGACTTCATTCACAACACTATCAAATCTTTGAAAATATCTTTCAATGTCTCCACCTTCTTCCATTCTCATATTTTCATATCTATGCTTAGCAGTCAACTTCTTTAACAATTTATCTCTATCATTTCCTTCATATATTTCTTTCAACTTTTCCCAAACTTCATAAGTAGTATTCAATGAAATAACTTTTGTCAACTTAGTTTTGATAAAGCACTAAAGATAACATACCTCATCCTTGATGAACTATAGCTGATTGAATGTTTGAAGATGATAAGTTGATGATCACCGAGATGCAAAAGTGAATGCAAGACATTAAATCAGTTAATGTATTGTATTGTCATTGATGTCAACTTGATATGTTTTGATTGGTCATACACATATTGTCATAGACTTGAAGAGACCGAAGAGACAAAGTTTATGTTATCAGTAAAACATAAAAAATCCAGTATACACCGAGTCACAGTGTACACTGAGTGACAGTAAACACCGATAAATAGTGCACATCGACAAACAATATAAAATGAGAATCACAGTAACCGAGCAAGAATTACCGAGAAAGTGTCACCGAACAGTTCACAATGTATATCGAGCACCGCAGTAACCGAGCATAACTAAAGTTGTCACCAAGTGTAACTGAAGTCAATGACCGAGCTAATTGAAGTTGATCACCGATCAGAACTAAAGATAAAGAATAAAAAAACACTTAGCTGACAGGAGCTATATTTAGTTTGACTAAATGATTGCTTTATTTCTAACGATCAGTTGAACTAAAGCATGGAAGAGATTTAAAGTGTAGTTATCAAGGAGAGATCTAGAAAATAAAACTAAAGCATAGCTTTATGGGGTAAAGAAAAGAATTCCAATTTTTACAGATCAAGAAGTGATCTACGATGAAAAAAAGGAGATTGAATGGCTAAATCATGTCTATATAAAGAGATAAGTAATTCATTATGAAAGAGAGGAATGCTGAATAATTCTGGTGAAGATAGAAGTCTTCATGCAGATCTGATCATACAGGCTGAAGACAGAGCCAAGGAATTCTGCAGACACCGAGCAAATTAGGACAAAGCATTCACCGGGAAAAATAGAACAAAGAGGGGAGAAAAGGAATTGAAGATCATATTGATCAGAGAGGTATTATTGAACTAACAATATATCTAAAAATCTGCAAGTTAAAGTTGTATTAATGAACAGATCATTTACTGTTTCAGTTTAACCATTGATTCAGAAAATATCTTAACCGAGTGGGATTTAGCCATCCTTAATGTATTGAGATACTCAAGAGTATCAAAAGGTTTTCTTGTTGACAACATAGTGAATGCTAGGTCAAAAGACAAACTGTTAGTTTTGAATCTTCTAACAATGTTGCACTTAACTGTGTGTTTATAACCTTTATTAGGGTTGGCTCTTCACTGAGCTCACTTCAGAAGAGTGAAAATTTTGGGTTACCATCCCAAGTAGTTTTGTCCCTTAACAGGGTTTCCACATTAAAAATCCATGTGTCAAATGTGTATTTATTTCATTGCATTGATAGTTTATTTTACACATTACTAAAACTGGATTGGTCGGTAAACACTAGTTTAATTGCTGCTACTCAGTAAAGTCTAGAAAAGATAAATTGTTAGAAAGTGATCAAATTTTGTATGTTATGATTCAATTTTTGGTTTTCATTTATGGAAACACATGACATATTGATCGATAGATCTGAAGTAAGTTTTGGTAACTATTCTTAGATCGACTAAGTACAGAGCATAAATACATAGGTATTTTGGGTATCGAAGATCAAGATTGATGAGTTATGATGTGCAATATTAGATGGAGATACTATGGAGTATGTATGAAATTTATTTAAGATCAATTTTATTTTGGTAAAGTTTACAGAGAGTTACAGTAAAATAAAAACATGCGATAGTAGCAGAACAATGATACATAGCTGTTGGACTGAAGCGATGATTTGGGGAGTATGTCGTGGACTCCTGGAAAGATAAGATAGATTATGTTTGTTGATAATCTATATTTTGGTTATGTAAGAGTGCTAGCTATGTATTTGATATTTTATTTATCAAATGTATTTTGTATTGAGAGCCGAATATGTAATATTTAGCTAAGAGACCTTAACCCTAAAATGAAACCTTAACCATATTTAACCAGGTTACATGAAACCCTAACATAAAACCTTAACCATATTGAACCCTAACATAAAACCTTAACTAGATATGAAACCCTAACATGAAACCCTAACCATATGAAACCCTAGCATGAAACTCTAACAAATTAAGGTCCTAACATAAAGCTGAAACATAAATCTTGACATAAAATCTAACATTAACCCTAGTTCATGAAACCCTAATGTACATGAAACCATTAAACCATATTGAACCCTAACAGATGAAACTCTAACAAATTAATCCTAGACATGAAACTGAAACATAAATCAACGTAAATTACATTGTGTATTAACCCTAGAACATGAAACCTTAACCATATTGAACCAGGTTACATGAAACTGTAACATAAATCCTTAACCATATTGAACCCTTACATGAAACCTTAACTGGATATGAAACCCTAACCATATGAAACCCTAACATGAAACTCTAACAAATTAAGGTCACGTAACATGAAAGGTCCTAACATAAAACCTTAACCATATTGAACCCTAACATG
>MU226863.1:841011-886227 GCA_018584345.1 Thuja plicata
CAATCTTTATATTAGGATTTGAACTACAAAATGACACATACATTTCATGTTTTGTTGTGTCCAACCAATGTTTTGTATGATATTCATATTGATTAACTGAAATTCTATGTCTGATAACATCTCTACTGTTTGATGAAGGATGTGTATTATCATTCCAAAATAATGTGACCAAATTCTTGATTCCTCCATCAATCCTATTAGAATGAGGAGCTCTACACATGATTGCCCAGCTGCCTTCCAAGGTGCTATCATCCAAAAGTATTCTCCTATTAACATATCGTGATATTGTTTTCCTACTAAAACCAATCTGAGATGAAACTGAAGATATTTACCTTTTCCGGAGCATAGTGTTACCTACAATGGATGTCAACATAACTTTTCTTGTAATGGTCTTATCTTTATTTTGAGATCACTTCCCTACCTGGTTCAAACCTTTCCTAAGATTTTCAATCATATCAGTTTGTATGTCAACAACTTTTCTCTTTTTTGATGTTGCATCTATACCCAATAATTTTAATGCCCCTTCCAACTTTTTGTTTATAAGTACAACTGAAAGAAATTGATCTTGTTCAAGTATTTCTAAATTATCAAATTTAGCCAATATTTCTTTTGCTATCATATTCATTGGCCTCTTCTTAGCAAGACTTAAGGGTTGAACATTAGCAAGTGATCTCAAATTTTCCACATCCATTGTAAGTAAATGATCTAAGTTTCTATAATTAATATTTTTCTTTACGGTTTGAGCTAAATGTATATGTTCATCCATACCAGTAGGAGCACGTGATCTTGAACCTTCTCCAACATCAATTGTCTGAGCTTCCGTGGGGAGTGATCCCGACCCTTCTTCAATGTGCAATTCTTTGACTTGACTTGACCCTCCTACTTCAGTTTGTCCTTCACCTTCTTTAGTTTGATGATAATATGCAAATGCAGCTTCACGATTTCTTTGTTCAGCACCGGGTGATCTTTTTCTAGCAGATTTACGTTGTCTTCCCTTCTTGTTCCCCATTTCTTCTCTTCAAAAATATCTTCCAAATGCATTTTTTCTTCGAAAAAATGCTTTGATATAATATTTCTCCTCTTCAAAATTATGCCTTTGAAAAAAATAGAAATAACAATCTTTATTCCAAAAACGCATTTGTAAAAATTGAACGATAATAGAAAAAGCGAATTACTTGCTGCAATTCGGTTAAAAACTGAAAACAAAAAACTTTAGATTTATACTATTCTAAATTTTTCAAAAAAAAAATTACAACATGGTCGACCTACTTCACGTGAAGTAGGCAAGATGAAAATCCGGCGGGATGGTTGTCACCGGATTTTTCACTCAAGTGGCTTTGCGCAAAGGGTCTTCGCTCAAAGCCCCTTAGACCCCTTCGCGCGAAGGGGGTCTTTGCTTGAAGACCGCTAAAATGAAAATTTCTTGTTTGAAAAAAAAAAAGTCCTAAAAATTGGTCTTTCAAGGCCTGGGACAAGGACCAAATCAAATGTTTTTCTCAAATACATGATGCCAAATGTTGCGATTCGTAACAAGCTTTCTAATGAATATAATTTTAATACATATTGAGTTCGTTATCACTTTCAAATATTACATTAACTAAACATAGGTTGTTTGGCGATTCAACAACCTGTCTCTTCAAGGCTTTGGGAAAAATAGTAAATTATGAAAAATATGTAGGAAAAGCATATTTGTGTTACCTTTTTATATTAAAAAAAAATTTGAATTTCGATATATACATTTCAAGTTACAGTGATCAAAGTGACCTTATGTCTAAATTACAGTTACTGTCACTTTAAAACTTAATAAACTATGAAATATTGACCCAAAATGAATTAAACCAATTAAATCCTCTATATATTGAAGTTACAAATACAATTTTGAAATAATTACATCGTTATCATATTTTTAAAAAAAGTTATGCTGATCCAAGTGAAAGTCACTTATTAAAATCACAGTTTTTTCACACAAACCACTTTTCGAAGGAGAAGGAAAAATGAATTTTAATGATTTTTTTTAAAAAATATATTTAGAAACTAGAAATAAAATGCTAAAAGACCCTAGTTTATATCATCTTCAAATTCCTTATAGTTTTGCGGCAATATGTGTTCAAAAATGAAGTTTTTTTCTCAAAATGTTGATCTCTGTGCCAAAGTTGGCCAAAAAGTGGGACACACTATTGTGGGATCACCCTAATATTTGATGAAAATAGAAAAAAAATTCCAAATCAAACTAGACTCAGCCCTCTTTTCAATACCATAGGTTTCCTAGACCAGAATATGATTGTACAGAAACATATAATTGCCCGCAACGTGAAAAACCACAGTTGGAATGTAGGAAAGCAAATAATTTTTATTGCAAATTGTTCTCTACATCATCAAAAACCCTTGCCTCGTGCTCATGGAGGATTTTTAAATAATTTACATCAGTTTTTTATGGTTCCCAAGCAACATTCAAGTTGATGACCGTTGGACATAAAAGTTGCACCTTACAAGTTGCAAAAGTTGTCAAACCACTTTTGCAACTTTTGCTTAATTTTGACAAAACTTTAAATATGGACATAATATGACTTCCTATCATCAAAAAATTACTAATTAGGTCCAAATGTACCTTGGAACAACATTACATCTCTAGGTTACAATATTTGACATGTTTGACCCATTGTGCCTTTACAAGGTCCTTATTGCCATTAAAGGCCATTACATAAAATGCTTCCTGAATAGAGGTCAAAACATTACAAAATTGGTCCAAAGGACCTTATTTGAAACCTAAACATGAAACCAAATTCAAAAGACCCAAAATGTGCCTCATGGAGGCCTCATCTCAGTAGGTTGCCCTCACCATAAATACATAAACCAACTATCACAGTTGAAACTCAACTAGCTACCGAAATAAGAAATAATGAGAAAGAATTCCACCACTGAAATATTTCACACCAAATGAAACACTAAAGAATATAGAAATATGCTATCACAAGTTGCATATAGTTGCACATACAATGATGCATGAATATCTTCTCTTTAAGTTCATATTGCTCGCACACATATCTTTATCAAACATAAACTATCATCTACATAAGTCATTCCATGCTTCCATATTCATCCATGTCGTCCAAGCACAATATTAATTATCATTTTGGAAATTTGGTCATATAAAATTTAAAATAGGCCCCAACAAGACATTCTCGCGATGGAAGGAATGAAACGTGGACCACATTGAAATCTCCTCGCTCAAAGCAACACACTATCCACTCATCCACTATCTGAAGCCAAAGAATAAGATATACATGTTATAATGCATATTATGTTGTTGAACCACAATCACCCATGTCCAGATAGGTCTAGACCCCCAAAAAAGTATCTCAGTACATTACAACATGAATGGGACCAAGAAATTCACAACCAAAGATATAACATAATAACACATAATTTAGCGTACGCTAATTTCAGATCACCAAAGACAAATAGCACCACAATAGATCAACCAAAATATGTTGACATCAATGCCAACCATTAATGACAACAAAAATAATCAAATCACATTTCAATAATTTATATTATACTCATTTTTATATTTTTGGAAGATAACAAAATATAAAGGAACATATGTAGTTAGGGTGTTACAAGGGGTAATACAATTTCAACACAAGACAAGTTTCTTAAGGGAGAAGATGTAGTAGTTGAGCACCCTAACTTCAAGCTTAAGAAAAGCCTATGTGGAAATTTCAAATCACTCCCAATTTTTTACAACAACTTATTTGGCAAGTCCCCTATGTATAACTAAAGTTTCAAGGTCACATCACCAAATATGATGCCACATTAGCATGCTTTTTTCCAAGTTGTCCAAAAGAGACCAAAAAAAAAATGAGACCTATGATCGTGCCAAAAAGATACCCATACTTGTGCAACTAACGTGGCATCACATGATTGGTTTCTTTTTACAACTAAGGGTACATTTCATTCAATTATGTGTTGCCATCATATAGCAATAACAACTTTAAAGTCACAACTATTGGTGCAATGTTGTTAAAAAAATGGACATTAAATCAACAAGTGTGGGTATTAAATCAATAAATGTAAATATTAAATCAACAACAATTATCACAACCATTGTGACATGTTCAAGTACATGGTCCTTTCCCCTAGTAAAAGTTGTTATAAAATACAACCTTATTTAATTTTATTTGTGTACTTTTTAATATATAGATTTAGTGATGTTAGAAATGTCATTCATGAAGACAAAATCATTTTAAAGTCAACAATATATATTAATGTCAAAATTCATCGGCCTACTAAAAAGTGCTCATGCCATTCAAATCACTAATGAAGTTGAAATTTCATTCAACAAATTAAATGCATTAGATTTGATTTTTTAAAAGGACAAATATAAAAATCATTTTTGCACTAATTATTCTAAACACAAACCAATAAAAAGAATGATAAATGATATTTAAAACTTATTTAAAATAAAAGTTTTGTAGACTATAAAATTATTTCTTAAATTTTTAATTCTATATGCTTATTGGCTAAACTAATAGGATAACTTGAATGCAACAGATGCATTAGTATTTCTATCCCAACAAGAACTACTAATGAATCGACTACCCCATTATAGATGCATATCAATTTGGTTGAAATTTTGACGTTGATAGCACACTTTAAGATTCGATTGAAGCTTGATTAGTTTATTTAAAATCTCATTAATAAGTAGGTCATATTCAAAAAATTAGAGTGCTTTCAAATAAGCCATATAAACCAATCAAATTCTAAGATATGTTGTTTAAGTTTGCCCATCTTCTAAACTAATGTAAAACAAAATACCTTAAGAAATCAAAACTTATAATACATTATTTAAACATACCAGTCTTCTAAACTAATGTCAAACAAATGGCCCAAATAAATCAAAATTTATGATATGTCAAAGATTGAGTTAATAACAACATTCATATTGTCCACCCCACAATGACATCAAGTTCAAATCTTCTACAATATAAAAAGAAAATTATGATATGTTGTTTAAGCGTAGCTATCTTCTGGATTAATGTCAAAAACATCAAGCATCAACCAGAAATCTTAAAGGACGGATCCAAATGGCTCAACTGTTTTTAATTTTGAACAAGCGATTGAGACATTTCTCATAAAATTATTAAAGAATCTCTCAATGCTTAAGATTATGGAGCAACAAACATATCTGATGTATTTATTGCTTACTTTGGCTCTCTCGGCGGCCATTTTACTCTGGTTAGGACGGAGTAGTATATGGACCAAAAGTGATGAACACAAACTCCACTGGATTGCCTTTTATCGGAAAGACTTTCGGTTTCTATCGAGCTGCCAATTCATCTAACCGTCAATGTTCGTTGATGAACATGAGTCCAGGTAATAATTGTATCACTGTGTTAATAAAAAAAATTATTTTGAAAATTTGATAATCAAAGGATTAATTTTCCCTAGTCACCTGTTTAATGTTTATTTATTGGATGTTTCTAATCACATTTAGTGAGTTATTATCATGACGAATAATTATCAATTTTTTTTTTCAAAAGATGGTTTATTTGTTCGTTGTTTTGAATCACACTCAGTGATTCATCATCATAAAGAATAATGAATCACTGAGTGTGATTCGAAGCCTCAAACAAATAACCATACACAGTTTGAATATCAAATTATTCTTCTTGATGATGAATCATTGAGTGTGATTCAAAACATCCATCAAATAAGTATACATAGTTAAATCAGAGAATATATTGCACTTAAAATTTGATAATCATTTATATGTCAAAATAATAATCTTTACAAATTTTTTTATAATAGTAAAACATAGTGGAATATAATATAATATGAATTTGTTAACAAAAATTCTTGTAATGATAATCATTTGTTGTTAACATCCACAAATATTTTTATGATGACAGAAAGAATGGAGTGTAATGATATAAATGTGTTAACAATTTTCTTCTTCCTTTTCTTTACATTTGACAATTATCATTTACATATCAAAACAATTTGTCTAGTGATTTTTGTTTATAAAATTTGATTAAATAGAAATGGAAACTGCAGGTATTGTAGCCTCTTTGGAAGAGGGAAAACAATTGTGTCAGTGGATCCAGAGTCCAATAAATACATCATGCAAAATGAGGGAAGGCTGGTTAAATTCAACCCAACATCAATAAGAAACCTGATTGGCAAATATGGTTTGCTTGAATTCCACTGTCAACTTGTTCAAGTATGAGAGGCTTTGCTCTGATTTCATGGAGGACATACAGAATGTTTTCTTGGAGGGAATGAGTAAATGGCAAGAGCAGAGAGATATTCTTCTTCAACACAAGTGCCATGAGGCGAGCATATTAATAATGCTAACTCCACAACTTTGGTAAGTTATTTGTACATTTGTTTTGATAGCTTTCATTTTGATTATGTTTTTCCTTCAATTTGTAAAAAAACATATTGTTCTCAACTTGATGGGGAAGAAATTGCTGGATATACCCTCTTAGAGAAGATGGAAGGTATTTATAAGGCTCTCCATGATTTTACAACAGCTCTTCTTGCATTGCCTCTCAATATTCTTGGAACAGCTTACTCTAGAGGAATTAAGGTACCACCATCACCCATTGTTTAGGTTTTACAAATATAGTTTTGGGTTTTCATAGATTGCACTACTTTAACCATGCCTTTTTTTTAAAGTTTGTTTTCTTTAGGACATGGTAGTTCTGCGACTTTAACTACTATGTGATAGCTTGATTACTAAACCCTCAATTTAGGATAACTAAATGAAATGTGGTTAAATTAATTTAATTTAATAATTATGAATTGTGGGTATGAATACTTTTGAATTAAATGCTAATTTTAGAAATATATAAAAGGAGAGAGTATTTAGTTTGATGATTAAAGAATATATATTTTTTTTAAATTTTAAAATTTGGTCTCATTTCTTAAAATTAGTTCCTTTTATCTATAAGTTACTTCAATTGTTGTGTTTGAAATTTGCTTTGGTATAAATTTGCATCTTAGGGCCTTATTCATGTTTGTGAAATTTTTCCTTTTGCTATGTGTGCACTCTTCTTTATAATAATTCTAATACTTGAAATAATAAATTAGTAGAATACTAAAATATTTGTGCTCACACATTAAACTAATGCAAAAGAACGCACCCCAAAACAAACTATTCAAAACTAGTTTAAAGAGCCTAATGGTTGTCAACCATAGAACAACCATCTACTAATTAAGTTTTACTACTACTCAAATTCAACCAAAAAAGTACAATCTTATTAACAAAATATACTTAAGGCATTGTATATTAACTACATTATGTAGATATGAACTATGTTATTTTCTACTCTTGCTCTTTGGTTTCCTAACTTTTCCCTCCTTTTATGTTGTATCTCCTTTGCTCTGAATTTTGTTGGCATTTAGAAATAGATTTATGTTATTAACAACATGTTATAAAAGGACATGTTATTCTAGGTAAACCCCTAGAAATAATATGTATACAAGATCAATAGGCGACAAGTGACACCCTTAGATGAATATGGAAAACTTATTAGTGCACCAAACTAAAGTGTTATGATATAGCTTTCTCCTTCAAAGCTTCTATGATTCGAGAGGATGAATGTAATGTAACAACATATGAAATCGATCTAAATAAATATCATTGAATGCAAATATGTAACACATTTTCACGACTTGACCTATGAGACTCCAACTTTTTAGGGCTTATGAGATATTTGACTTGTTGACTCAATCAATTAGATGTAGACTTGTGTTGATATGTTATAGTCATTTTAAATAGGCTTTTGGTCAATATTTTGTCTTTATGGTTGATTATATATCATTGTTGCTTCCATTTCCATATGTTACGATTATGAAGCTATGATTTAATATCTATCATTCATGATATTGCTATGTTCCATGATGAAATATGACACTTTGAAGTTTTACAATGGGTTCTGATGAAGCTACATACATATATGGTGTAAATGATGTAAAATAAACTGAAATGTGTTAAAATTTTGATTGATTGAGATTTTTATTTATGGACATTGACTTTTTGATACGTTGTCGAGTATTTGAGGTTTTGCAAGTCAAGAGTGGAAGTGTAGTTGAGGTAGAGTGTTGGACTCAATGGGAAGTAGTACTGAGAGGGGAGGGGTGAATCAGTACCACTAAAACTTTTAACACTTTACCCAATTTATCATTAGTGATCGTTCAATTCTGATTTACCAACCATTACTGTTTATTCTTTCTTATGTAGACATTGTTTGTTAACGATCTTTACAATCATCCATAGAAACATTCATGAAATTAACAAACACATAACACAAGATATGATATCGCAAAAAACTCTTGTTAGGAAGTAAAAACTGCGGTGGGGATGACACCCACAAAACTTCACTATCTGCAGAATGGAAAGGAGCCGGTTAAGGCTTACAATTTGATCACTTCTGATGATCTACCCTGTTAAGAGTATTGAGGTGGAGACCTGTTAAGATCTACTATGTTAAGAGCTTTAGCAACACTAATTTAAGTGTGCACTCAGTTATGAGATTTACAATAGGATGGTTAAGCCCACCTTTCTTGAAAGGATTTCATTAGTGTACTACAGTTGTTAGAATGAGTACAAATGTTGACTTGATTGTATGCAATCGACTATTTCTGATTTATAGATCCATTAAAGCTTACAATTACAATATCACCTTAAGTAATTGATGAATACCTTTTCTCTGCTTGTCAGTAGCCTCTGTTTTGTTCTTGAAAACTGAATTGATTCTGTTTGTGTTCTTCTGCATGAATTATCTGTCTGGTCTTTAGTTTCTCTTTGTGGCTACTATCTTCATTGAACAACAACTGTTCTGAATGGGTCGAGCACCTATTTATACAATTTATTTTACCTATCTTGGAATTCACAATTTACAATGTTAACTCTTAGATCCAAGGTTTACAACTTGACCTTGATCTTTAGTTTGCATGTTTTAAAATAGTAAAATGAATTAAAAAAATAAATATTACATTGCTTCCTCTGCACATAATGGATTAAAAAGCAAATCAAGAAGTTATAAATACAACTTCAGTGATTTATTTGACGTGGAAAGTCAGATCCACTTTTTGCGGGATGTAACTGACTGTCGGTTCTTGGCTGTCAGTTTGAACTTGTAGTTTGTCAGTGTTCCTTGTCTGAACTGTTCATCAGGTTCCCTATATCTATCGAGTTCCTCTCTTTGTTGTTCGTCGGGTAGCACTGTTGATACTTCGTCAGGTATCCTTATCTTTCTGTTATCGGGTAACACTTTGACAATGTTCGTCAGGTAACCTTAGTGTTGGATAGTGTTGTGCCCTGTCTGTCAGTTTAGACTAAACTGATGGTGCAGAATCATGTTTTTCTCTAAGTATACTAATGGAAAAATATAATGCCTTCAATCTCCCCCTTTAACATTAGTATAAAAAACTGATATGTGCATAATACTGAAATTATTATACCATGTTTATTTCCTTGTCATAATATGACTCCCCCTTTCTATGTGCATCGGTATAGTGTATGTATATGTACATGTATACTATTTGAGTGTTGTCTGTACATTATTCTCCCTTTGTTTTTATTCCACTATACATTATTTCCTCATTTTTCTTGAGGTGATGTACATATCAAATTCCCCCTTTCTTTTATACTGATGACAAAAACGTGCAACTTACAAAATGTCAAAAAAAATTGTGACAAAAATGTGTAACTTACAATGTGTCAAAAATATTAGAATAGGTAAGTTTGATATCTTCGAGTAGTTTCTCCCATTGTTCTTTCAATTTTTCAAGTGCCATATGTTGCAGCTCAAGTCTTGTGTACATATCATATATGCTTTCTAGGACAGATATTTCAGGGGTGGCAATTAGTGCATTTTCATGTGTCATATTTTGTTGCAGTGGTGTAAGTGTCAGTAAGAGATTAACTTGTAGCTCATTGACTTCATCTCTATATTTCATCTCTGCAAATTGAATGTCCTGTCTCTGCTTCCTAGCCTATATTATTTGTTGTTTGTGCAATATAAGTGCTTCTACTATGTTGGCTAGACTTTGTGCACTGGACTGAAGATCAACATCTATTTTTGCTATCTTATCTATATACTCCTTAGTGAGTTGACCTAAGGTACACAATTTATTTATTAAGCTAACAACTTCTGATAAAAGTGGTTCAATTGCACTTACCAATTCAAAAATCTTGACCTTTTTGAGTGCCACTTCTTGGCTTATCTTCTCGGCGAGCTTGAATTCATACTTTTTCTCAAGTCTCTCTTCCATAGTTTTCTCAGCATTGGTATTCTAAGATGTTATTGCATCTGTGAGTGTTACCAGTTGATCAATTATTGGAACTTTCTGATCAATGTATGTGTCTGGTACAATTTGTTGAAGTATGTCTCTAGCTACTTCAAGTACCTTGGCCTCTTTTGCCACTTGTTTCATCTTGTCTTGTGTGGCTTTCCTCTCATAGAGCTTTGCATATTTTTTTAATGCTATAGGATCCAATGTTCTTGGATCACAAACTGGTATCTCAATTATCTCATCCAAAGTTACTAGATTTTTGCTCTTTCCTTTCTTCTTTGAGATCTTAGGGGATGCGGATGTATGAACTACTCAAGCTAGTTCATTTGTACGCTCTGAGTTACTTCGTGAAGGTTTTGTTGATGAAGCATCTTGTGTTTTCTGCTCAATTTTCACCTATTGGTTATGGGAAGACGTCTCTTCATTTACCTTAGGTGTTTCTACAGAATGTGCTCCTGATTTATTTTCGATCTCATCATTCTTTCCCTCTTCACCTTTCTCTGAAAGCTTGTCCCCTATTTATTTTTGAGTTCCTTCCCTGTTATGATCAGTATCCTTCTGATCATCGGTTGCAGCTTGCTCTGTAGGTGTATCTGTAGTTTCTTTTCCTTCTCCTTCACCCTTGTCCGTGGGTGAGCTTGTTTCCTTTTCAATTGATCCTTCATTGCCCTCTAGTATGTTTATTGCCTTCATTAGGACAAGCATTTTACTTTGTGTTTTTTCTTGGGGTTTGTCAATGTTGATGTCTTGCTCGTCATTAATGTCCTTGTCAGCAGTGACATTCTCATATTTCTGTATGGATTATGCAGGGTCTTGCACTTTTGAGTGCATGATTGAAGTGTCTTGCACTTAGTCATCTATAATATCAATTATCTTATCATTTGATATTTTCAGTGCTTGATGACTTTGTTGATCCTTGAGTGTGATAAATATCACATCATATTTCTTCTTGGGATCATTGTCTGAGTCATAGTGAGTGATATCTTGGACAATGTCATCCATGCCTATATTCAAGTTACTAGGCTCATCATCACTCTCTTGATTGTCCAGAGCAATATGTCGAGGACTTGCATTATCTAACTCCTCCTCTCTGTGAGGTGTGTTTGTGAGAAGTAATTTCTTCTCAACACTTGTTGATTCTGCCAGTAGATCTAGGAGATGTCTCCATTTGGTCTCTTTCATCAAATATAGTTCTATAAACTTTCTCTTTAGTACTTTGTAAGCCCTTATTTTGGCTACAAATTTACTTGAGTGTTTCTTTATTACTTCTTGTATTTCTTCAAACTTGGATTCAAGAGGCATCAATCTTACAAGAATTCTTTCTCTTTCTTCTCTTTCTATTTGTAGAGCATATGACCATTGTTGGTATATCTTTTTTCCTAGCTCCTCAGGTATTTGACTTACAAATTCATAAGGGGCATACTTGTTTTTTATTATTGATTTGATGACTACATCCTGTATCTTATTTTGATCATCTGGATTCAGTGTATCCCACTGCTAGATCTTTTTATCAGTCATTGTACCATGGGTAGCAATTGCTTTGGCATATTCATCTATCATTTGGTTTCTGAAGTTCTTTTTAACTACATCTGGTTCATCATCTTTGGTGTCATCTAAGTCAGCCTATGTCCTGACAAACCTTTTTCTTTTCTTTGGTGGTGTGGATTTGACAGGTTGTTGTCTTTCTCTTTTTTCTGGTTGCTTCCTTATATAGGTCCTTACTTGACCTTTCTTGAGTGGTGTTGTATCCATTGCAACAGTCTGACTTCTTGTCCTTTGTTTCTTAGCAGGAGGTGGAGATGGAGGTGCATCAGATTTAGTGGCCTATGTATCTAATTCCTTTTCCTTTAGTATTTCACCGATGGTACCTTGTTCATTGTTTTCCTCTTGTTGATCCTGTTCTTCCTCCTCTGTGACTGATAAAATCTTCTTGAGATTCTTTATCATTTTATCTTTCTTGTTTATAGTCTTTTTGACTTGTAGGCCATGTTTTATCTTAGATTTGGCCTCTTCATATGTACCAAACCTTGGTTGTTTCTTATCAATGGGCTTATTAAGCAGTGCCTCAATTGCACTAGTAGCTAGATCAATATTGATCTCATAGTCTAATGAAGATAACCAAGTTGTTCTTGGTACAACCGGTTTGATGGTGTGAAGTCTATATCTGCCATGAAACATATTTCATCCTTGTGTTTCTCAACTAGTTTCTCAGGTATTCTAGTTCTTTCCATCATCTTTTCCTTGAACTCAAGGAAGTATGTAGACATTACAGACTCAAAATTGTCTCCTAGTGACTTAATGAGTTCACCAATTTGTAGGGTTACCAGTTTGGTAGAGTCTCATACAACTTTTCCTACTGAAGGAAAATATTCTTGAAAATAGAAAAATGTACACATAATAAGTGAACAAAACTTACATGTGTTTCTCTTTGCAGATCTGATTTTAATCATATTCTCATCAAGTTTTTTTAGTAGGATCTCACATAGATCCATTTGATTTCCTTTAGTTACAATCTTGTAAGTTGTGCTTACTGCTGTTGCAGAAATGTTGTTCAGTTTGCTAGCCTGGAAGATTTTGTAACCAATGACACATGCACCAAATTCCAACTCATCGTCGGCGATTGTGTTAACCTTGAGACCTCTATTGTCTCCTTCCGCATTAGTAAGTTTTGTAACTTCTTTCATGGATGGATGTTTATGTGCCCTAGGTTTGTCGGTTATCAGATAACTAGTGACAACATGAAGAACATCCCTTGTTATTTTCTTGGGTTGGTCTAGCCATAGTTTATTGTCATGCATCCTGCTCAAGACTATCATAATCAACTCTACCTTGAATTCTCTCAGGAAATGTAGGGAATTAGTTAACCCTTTGACCTCCAAGTGCTTATGTTATTCTTTCAGTTTTCCTTCAGCATCACATAGCTTCTTATAAGCTTCATCCATTTCCAAATCACCTATCTCTGCAATCTTGCAGTGAATGTAAGACCTAACATCTTCTATGAGCAAAACCCTAGGCGGGATTTGTGAAAATGCGTCAGCTTCATTGGGTTTTGATGCAATCTCTAGATAGATTTTGTATTTAGGTTCTACACATGTGTTGTTCTTGATCAGTTTCACGACATTCTTCTTTTCATTCTTTAACTTAGCAGTTCTTGAAGTGGTTGCCATTGTTTTTCTAGAATTTAGGGTTTTCTACAAAATTAGGGCTTTCTCGACAAAACAATGACACAGATCTTTTGGTTCCCTTGTTACTTACTTCAATTCATGAATGTGATGAAAAATTTGTTCCATGTGTGCTGAATCAATCTGTAGATGCTTATGCTTTCTGCTCTTGAATCACTGTGATGTCGCTCTATTTTTCTCTTCAAATCGCGGGTGAAAAATGAAGTTGTCCCGTCAAATATTTATAGACTTTTTAACCTAAGTCTTTGCAATAAATGCTCACCAAATCGTCGGGACGTGAAGACAAGTTTCATCATGAGGATATTTCAAATCATCATCGGTGTAGACATGATGCTTATGGTAGTTGTCAACCACTTTGATTTTACCGACGGATATCAGTATTCTGCCATGACGACTTCCAAATTTTGTTATCTTGCCGATAGTCGTTGGGATACATTGGCAGTTTGCCACTTTTACTAGTTGACCGACAATTTCTAATAAGTGTGAAAAACTCATTATTGTTTTCATCGATGATTTTTGGTAAGTGTTTACTGACAGTGTTGTTTTCTTAGATTGGTAACAAGTAAAGTAATATGCATCTTTGATTTATGCAGATTTTAACTGTATATCTTTTTATATAATGGAACTGATGTAAAATATAACTTGGTATAGTGCAATTCCATACTTACATGTTCATCTCAAGTGGGGTTGGTGGTGTCACCAGATCCATTGGATGCGGTGTCACCATTTGCATTTCTTGGTCCACCTTCATCATTGCTTGAAGCTTTTATCCACATTTTGTTTCTTTCCCTCCGGATATCTTCAATGGTGTTATCATTGGGATGTGTGCTTGTGTTTGTTAATCTGTCTTTGCAATATTTCCTAAGATGACCAACTTTATAACAGTGTAAGCATACCATTCTGGGGTTTGACCAGCCTCTAGACCTTTTGGTCCATGCTCTCATGCAGTTTGCAGCAATGTGACCATATCTACCACATGATGTATAGTTTGTCCAAGTATTGTAATCCCATACATATTGATCATCGATTCTCTTTGGTTGATAAGGGGCCTCTTTACCTTTTGACTTCCATGCTTGTCTTTTCTTTTTCCAGCATTCTTCAGATGTGTGCCCATTCACCTTGCATGTAGGATAGTATTTTTCCATGTAGGTTTCCTTCTTTGGCTTTTCTATCTTGCTCTTGCATTCATAAGCCTTATGTCCTTTCTTGTTACATTTATAACAGAATCCTATGAATGAAGATGTAGATTTAGATTTAGGAGTACCTTTCATTTTACCTCTGCATGCATTTGATGTGTGCCCTTGTTTTCCACAGTGCTTGCATGTTGGCTTTCTTGGTCTTAGATTTTCGTAGACATTCTTTGCTCTTGATGTTTCTCCTTTTTTTGTAAAGCCTTTACCACTGTTGTTGATGACTCTTTGTTGTCCTTTAAGAAAGTAATCCATTCTTTTATTGCTTTCTTCAGCCTTTCTCATGATAATCTCATTATGTTGTTGTTGAATTCTAACCTCATGCTTCAGCTTTTCATTTTCTTCTTTTAGTTCACCGATAATCTGTATTCTCTCAATGAGTTCCACATTTATTCTATTTGCTTCTTGACTCGTAAGGATAATCTGATTTGTGAGATCATGGTGATGCTCAGCATGTCTTTGAGTTTCCATTTCTTTTTCTTGTAGTTTCTCTATGATCTTCCTTCTATCATCAATAGCAAGTTTTCTTTCTATTTCAGCTTGTTTGGCAGAACTCATCACATCAATCATTCTTACGATCTGGGTCTCTTGACCAATTTGCAGCATCTTTATTTTCTCTATCAAATTTTGATTGATCTCCTTTAGATTTGTGATGTTCTATGTTCTCTTCTAATGTATCTGATACATTACTTGCATTTGATCCTGAAGATTTAAAGAAATCTGGAATCTCTTCTTCTTGATAGTCTACTTTATTGTTCTTGGTAGCCATGCCTTTTCTTTCAGCTAGCAGCTCTCTCATCTTGATTCTTGCTTCTTTATACTGTTCATAGAACATCTGTATCTCAAGATTTTTGTTCTCAATATTCTTATCAAGTTTATACTTCTCCATTGTTAGATATTTGCTCTTAATATTTTAAGCTTTTCAAGAAGATACTCAGATCTAATACCAATTGTTGGACTCAATGGGAAGTAGTACTGAGAGGGGAGGGGTGAATCAGTACCACTAAAACTTTTAACACTTTACCCTATTTATCATTAGTGGTCATTCAATTCTAATTTACCAACCATTACTGTTTATTCTTTCTTATGTAGACATTGTTTGTTAATAATCTTTACAATCATCCATAGAAACATTCATGAAATTAACAAACACATAACACAAGATATGATATCGCAGAAAACTCTTGTTAGAAAGTAAAAATTGCAGTGGGGATGGCACCCACAAAAATTCACTATCTGCAAAATGGAAGGGAGCCGGTTAAGGCTTACAATTTGATCACTTCTGATGATCTACCCTGTTAAGAGTATTGAGGTGGATACCTATTAAAATCTACTCTATTAAGAGCTTTAGCAACACTGATTTAAGTGTGCACTCAGTTATGAGATTTACAATAGGACGGGTAAGCCCACCTTTCTTGAAAGGATTTCATTAGTGTACTACACTTGTTAGAATGAGTACAAATGTTGACCTGACTGTATGCAATCAACTATTGCTGATTTACAGATCCATTAAAGCTTTTACAATTACAATATCACCTTAAGTGATTGATGAATACCTTTTCTCTGCTTGTCAGTAGCTTCTATTCTATTCTTGAAAACTAAATTGATTTTGTTTGTGTTCTTATGCATGAATTCTCTATCTGGTCTTTAGTTTCTCTCTATGGCTACTATCTTCATTGAACAACAACTATTCTGAATGGGTTGAGCACCTATTTATACAAGTTATTTGACCTATCTTGGAATTCATGATTTACAATGTTAACTCTTAGATCCAAGGTTTACAACTTGACCTTGATCTTTAGTTTTCATGTTTTAAAACAGTAAAATGAATTAAAACAATAAAGATTACATTGCTTCCTCCACACATAATGGATTAAAAAGAAAATCAAGAAGTTATAAATACAACTTTAGTGATTTATCTGACGTGGAAAGTCAGATCCACTTTTTGCGGGATGTAACTGACTTTCAGTTCTTGGTTGTCGGTTTGAACTTGCAGTCTATCGATGCTCCTTGTCTGAACTGTTCGTTGCGTTCCTCTCTTTTTTGTTCGTTGGGTAGCACTGTTGATACTTTTTCGGGTATCCTTATCTTTCTTTTATCGGGTAACACTTTGACAGTATTCGTCGGGTAACCTTAGTGTTGGATAGTGTTGTGCCTTGTCTGTCAGTTTAGACTAAACCAATGGTGCAGATCATGTTTTTCTCTAAGTATACTAATGGAAAAATATAATGCCTTCATAGAGAAGGTTAGCACCTTGGTAGTGGTGAGTATGGATGATCTAGCCAACACACACCACCTAGTTGCATATCATGATAGCCTTAATGAAATCTTTTGTCTCTAACCTTTAACTTGATATGGTTATGTGAATAAATGTAGAAATTAATAGTTGCATTGTAATTTAAATGAGTCCATGACATGTTGCAAATTGACGATATAAATATGATTATAAATGCATTATTGGACAATAATATTATATATGGTCAATTCCTGGTTTAAAATATAATTAAAAGTGACTCAATTATTAACTTACGATAGGAAGCATCCTTGGGTTCTCTTGAAAATTTAAATCATTTTGGAATCCACAACCAAGAAATGGTTTTGTGAAATAGCGAGTGACCTTTTTATACGGATATTTTTTTTGTCATCGGGGAGGAAAAAAGAAACTCTGGAAGAAACTAGAACAAAAAGAACATTTTGATCTTTCTTGATAAAAAAACTTGGGGGGAAAAAATATGGAATTTTCCTTATCATCCATGGGTGTTTCTTGGCTACTATTTCCTATGAATTTGGGAAAGGAAACCTTAATTCAGAAGGTAGCCGAGACAACAGAAGAATACACCATTTTTAGCGTAGATTTTTCAACTGGAAATTTCTAGGTTCTTTCCTTATATATTTACTTCTCCACTACCACATAAAATTTTAAATTTGCAGGGGAATAATTGTTTCATTTCCTTTTTAAGAAAGTTGTGAACGCATATATACACTTTGTTTTTGTTGTGTGCTTTGATGTAAAGTTCAATTTTATGAAGCCGTTATACTTTTATTGTAGGTAGTTAAGTTGTTCTTAAATGTATTTGAGTCCTTTAAAATGCATAAGTAGTCAAATCTGTAGTGCGCAGTAGAAAACCTGCTCCTTTGGAATGAGCAAGTTAACCATGATTATTTTGAAATGTTTAGCCTAGAAGGCACAATCTTGAGATTTTGTTTAGTTGTCTAAACTTACCAAAACTGCATTTTCTTGAAACATTTTAGAGGCCTTTATTTAGTTTCCTCTATCATTCCATAGTCTTGGTGTCCAAATTTTTTCCTCAACTTCAAATTAAAATGCAAGCCAACATAATGATGGGAAAGATTGATGAGTCTATTTTTTTCACCTTACAATTGCTTTCTCTTCGAAAATGTTGAAGAGCTTCTCCTTCCGATCTTTTTGTACATGTTTCAATCTAGGTTATTGGGAGACCACATTTTGAGTTCTATATTTTCTTTCTTTTTGTCTACCTTTGAATAAGACGCTAGAACCACTATTGAGCACAGTCTGTCACCATGGGAAATGTGATGTTTTCTTTAAGATTTTAGGGTTTGTTTTGTTATGAGGTTCCCAACATAGTAGTGGAACAATATTTGTCTTAGTGGTATCTGGGTAGAGGGGATTACCTTCGAGTTCAATCTTAGATTGTAACTGGTCTGTAGTTCCATAGTTCCTCTCTTTACCTTGAGAATTACCCAAAATTTTGAGTGCTTTTTGTTTATGTTTTTAAGGAAAGAGTAATTCATGCTATCAAACTTGGTCACTGTTAAATCCTCATCCTCACCGAAGCTTGTGAATATTTTTATTTATTGGGTTGTAAATTTATATCACTACCTGATCGACGATAGTCTAAATGTGGGCTTGAGAATCTTAAATTAGAGTGAGATGCAACCAACCGTTAAATTAAATGGAGGAATTTGTGAACTCAAACATTCAACCCTCTGTCCACCAAATACCGGGAAGTGTGGATACATGATTTATTCCTTGTTATTTATTTAACATTAGCCTTGATCTCATAATTGTATGTGTGAATTTGGGTAAGCCTACAAGCTACAAACACACACACTTCAATGATCTATTAAGTGGTTAACGGGTTAGAAATTAACAAAATCATAATATTAAAAACATCCTAAGCTAACCGACACTGGTAAACGAAGGATTTTAAAGCTATAGCTAAATGATCTAAATGATATGCAGATGCATTTTTTTATTAATCCAAGCTAATTAAGAATTCATTTTAGAAGCACCAAATTAAATGTGTAAGATTCATTTTAAACCCAAAATCAAATGTGCTCTAAATTAGATTGTTTGCATGCTTGAAAGTAATAACAACAATGCTAAATGATTAAAAGCTAAGAATGATAGAAAAGAAAGTGCGGTATAATAACGATAGAAAATGTTAGGATCCTTTGTGAAGGAAAATAGCTTCTCTTTTATAGGAAATCTCTCTTGAATCGACAGTCGAGATTAAAATCCAAAGAGTGGATAGGATTCAATTTGAAGAATCACAATCCATTTGCAAATAATTTGATTGGTCAAAAGATTCAGTTGACTGAACTGACTAATCAGTATTTTTGGAAACTTCCAGAATCATTTTCAATTAACAACTTTGTTTCCAAAATGATAACTAGTGGATAATCAGTTAACTAAATGGAACTGGATTGTTTCCAATTTGATAATCAATTAACTGGATTTGATGATGTCAGATGCATTTTTAATAATTTAATCAATTTTGAATGCACATTTTTGTTTTAATAATTAATTTAATTGACAATTTAGCAATTTTATTTAATTAATATATCATAATATCAATTAAATAATTAACATAAGGTTTATTTGCCAATGTATTATGATTTCAAGAATTAATTAATTAATCAAGTACGATGATAGATTAGGACCTAGGGCTCAGGTCAGATTAGCTTGAAATTGATAGATTGAGGAATTGCCTATTTGATTTAGGACTTAGGGTTTATCAAGATTAGGGTTTCTTGATTAATTGTTAAGATTGGGGGTCTAAGGTTTAGATGACCATTTTTATGTGATTACATTTTCCCCTCTTTGAATTGATGTGCGACCAGCGCATTGATTCAAAGACCTGTTAGCAAGAAGACCCATAACAATTTGATTTGAAGCGATGAAACCACTCTTTTGAAGAAGACCGACTTCGAGCTTGTTTGGATGAAGACCGATAAAAAGATATAAAATAGAATGCTTAGTTTGATTTGAAGTGATGAAACTGAACATCCATCAAGAACTCTTAAACCTTTTGATTTGTTTGAACATAACCAGTTTGATTTGAAGCGATGAAACTGATTACCATTAATAGATTTTATTAGCAAGCAAATTGACTTGATTTGAAGCAATGAAGCAAATTTGATCAATGTATTTTGTTTCAATAATGAATAGCCTGTATAAGACTGATCTTGTCTAGTTTCGAGTGTATTCACCACTATATAAGACCATTGATTAGGTTTCCTTTGATTTTAAGATGATCTCAACTTGATTTTATGCGATGAAGCTGAGATGCCCCAAGAAATGGGGTTTTGATTGAGGATGTGAACACTAGAATGTTGATATCCTTATCCTGCCCCCTCGGGAGCAAAATCCAAATATGGCTAGGTTCCCTAGTGATGAGAAGCAATTCGATTGATAACATGATGCAAGAAGAAGCTGATCTGATTAGAAATAGGTCCCCAGCGGTTAGGAAAAAATATGTACTTGATGGGAGGTCCTCTTAAACTGAGATTGCCCAAAAGTAAGATAGGAGATTTGATTAGAAGAAAACCATGAGAGATTTCCATTAGTTGTGCAAGCGGTCAGCTGTAGTTGACTGAAAAAGTTAAACATCTAAAATGACAAGTAAGATGATTTCATATTTCTATTTCGATCTTGAAAATGGAATCAGGACAGTCAAATTAGCCAAGGGTGTCATTTTCACATAAATAAACGCACAACTAACCACTTGGAAAAAGGAAGATTAATCGATAAGAATATTAGATCCTTCACATTGGAGAGAGATATCGATATTATGCAGATTTCAACACCATGCAGATGCAGATTCAAGACTAACATGAATGCAACCTAAGGTGTAGTGATTGAACCTTTAGCATTGAAAATTTTCATCATCAAGCATTTTTAGAACATCGGAGTCAATACAATCCTTATTGGTGCCACTACGACCATAAGAATATGAATATGACTTTCATTGGATAAGATATGAGAAACTAACGTAAGCATTGGGGCACAAAAGATGAGATGACCTAAACGTTATTTCTAGTTGATGTTGCAAGAGTGCACCAATATCGAGGTATTTAAGGCCAAGATAACCATGAGTGTGATCTTGCATAAATAAGTAGAGCAATAATAGTCAAGGAGATAGTTCTGACCTCACCTTGGCGTACAAATAAATAGGATCGAGGGATGTGAGGCTTTTTCGCCTTAATGCAGGAGCTCTTACCACATCCACCCTATTTATTTAACATTGTTGGATCATCGGGACCACACCAACAAGAAGTAGACAAAGAAAAGATTAATGAAAAATTAATGAAAAATAGACAGCATACAAAGAGAAGTTCAACATACTTCAACCAGTTTCCAAGTTTTTAGATGTGTATATGTATGAGGTGTTGAGAAATACCATCGCTCTTGTGAGTGCGATGTATTTGAGTGCTATCGATCTATTATTTATGTTTGCGGTATCTAATGTGTGTTAAGAAACACAAATGCATCCAAAGATAGTGTTAAGAAATACTTTTGATTAGGGTGTTGAGGAACACCTGTTGCGTTAGTAGCAAGTTGTCCTTCAGAAATGACAAGATTAATGACTCCAGTGCAAGCCAAAGATGCGATAAAATGTGGGGACCCATGCCCCATGGTAACAAAATCTTATTGCAATGACTGAATTAACTCATACTGCGAGGACAAAGATGATTTGATTTCCCCTAGACTATGACGTTGGATCAGTTTCAAGCTAGGAGGGTTCTCAGAAGAACTAAAGTGTCAGGAAAGTGACTGAAAGATTTGTACAAACTGAAGCAAAGGATTTTCAAGACTGGGCATTGATAGATGGAGTGTTGAGTACAAGAGGCACCTATTTACCAAGTTTTCACCTACTTGGCAAAGATGCTATTTAGCAGAAATTGACTTGATTTAAAGAAATGAAGCCAATTTGATCAATGTGCCTAGTTTCATAAATGAATGACTCGTTTAAGACTGATCTATCTAGTTTCGAGTGTATCCATCACTGTATAAGACAATTGATTGGGTTGATTTTGATTGGTGATAATCTCAATTTGATGTGATGAAATGAAGCTGAGATGCCCCAAGTGATGGGGTCTTTCTTGATGATGTGATCATTGAAAACCTAGTAAGCATGTCTGTGTTGCCATCCTTTTTTCCTTCTTTTTCAAATTTTTTTGTATTTTCTCATTTTTTGATTTTTTTGATTGATGCATCAAGGCACCTATTGCTATGTTTTCACCAAGATGATCATTTTTTCATGACATTTTCCAATTTTTAGATTACTCATTTTCAAGAAAGATCACATTAGTTTACCCCCAATGTCTAGCAAGGTGTAGTACATTAAAGATGGATTGGAAAGTTGATAGATGAGGCAAATAGACAATTATGGGTGAAGAGGGTGAATGTGACCTCAAGGACAGTCACCTAAAGATTACCCAAGTTAGGGAAAAAATAATATAGCAATGTAGGCTTATGGAGCGGTGCTGGATGTCATATAAGATAATGATCTGATGTAATGAAAAGCATGTAGTCCAAAAGAATGGACATATCAAGAGACTTTTGAGAAACTCTTTTACATTTTTTGTTCTTCATTTTGATCAAGACCAAGGGGTCGATTGGATAGGAGAGTGATAGGATAGCACAATCAGGATAAGGGGTGATGGAGGTATAAGTGAATGTTTTGGGATTATGGCATAAATGCCCAAATATAGGAAGGATAGGCTTGGGATAAGCAATATCATGATAGGGTGCCATGGATGAGAGCAGGTGAATAGGATGATGGAAAGGATAATGGATGTCAAGATGCATAGTGTTCATGGATAGGCTCAACCTTGTCAAGATCACCGGAAGGAATATGGATGCTCACAGGCTAGATGGATGTAAGATATGATGGATAAGATGACATGGAAGGAACTTGCCCCCAAGTGAAGAGTACAAGTAGGAGGAATTACGCATGACACTTGTTTTCCAGGTTTTCATCACGGTACTTATCCAAGGTGCCGCAAGAAGTGGTTTTCACCATAGGATGGATTGGTTTATCTTTACTTTTTCTACCAAGGTTCTTGTTTGCCAGTTTTTCACCAAGGCACTCTCTTTTTTTTTTGTACTTTTGATTTTATGGAGGAACTTAAGATTCTTTCTCTTTAGATAGTGCTCCTTTGAAATATATGATATGATAGGCCAAGGCCGCTGAAAGTATGCTCAAAGATGTTTATAAGGTGATGGTAGGGAAGGAAATGGAGGATAAGGGAGATGGTAGCCAAGGATTTATATGATGGATTGGATAAGAGGGGTGGAAGGATATGGGATGTATGGGTAGTAGGTAGGTGAGGGATATTGGATAGGGTATTGAAGGGTTTGTGTAGAGGTAGATGGAAATAGTGAGAAGATCAACATTGACACACCCCTTGAATGGTAGTGGATGAATGGAGGGAAAATGGATGGAATAGATTGAGGCTTTGATGTATGAGTGGATATGGATCTTGGTACGTAAGGACCCAAGATGGATGACAAAGAGGGTGAATTATTCAAGGTAATGAATTTTGGGACATAACAACTGAAAATAGAGTTAGAAGATGGGAGATGTTTAGATGGAGATGAGGTGAAAGACTTTGGAAGCTTGGATGCCAACTCTGACTTTTCCTTTTTGTTCAAGTCTTTTAAGAGAGGCTTGGAAATCCACATAAATTTTGATTTTCTTTTTATATCCAAGTTCTCTAGAAGAGACTTGGGAATCCACATAGCTTTTGATTTTCCTTTGTTTTTGGATGATTTAGAATACAATTATTCCATGATGGATTTAGGAACCCATATTTCTTTGATGTTATTCTTTTCTTAGTGGATGATTTAGAATGCAATTCTTCCATGATGGATTTAGGAACCCATATTTTATTCTTTTCTTAGTGGACCTTTGTGGTCTCTTGAATACTTCCTTTTTCTTTGTAGTTACATGTCGATTAAATTTGACATAGTGATCTTCATATGTAAGTGGATTCTTATATTTCTGATTTTTTTGTTGCACATCTAAATTGCTTCCAAAAGACTCGGGAATTGTGGATGAATATGGCTGATATGACTGGTTCATATGGATGGGTTGATAGGGATATTTCAAGGATGCATGTCTTTGTTGATCTTGATAGGGGATAGGGTAAGTGGATGACAAGCTAGTAGTTATAGGCATGTTGGATGGAGGGATATAAGGACCCAATATAGATGGAAGGTTTGACGGTTTCAACTTTGGGATATAGGGACCAAGGATAGATTTGGAGGATGGAGAAGGATGATTCTTACATTTGAATGGAGGGAGATAAGGTGTGGAAGGGATATGAACATCTTTAGAGTGAGTTGCATGACCAATGCTCTTCTCTTTAGAATTCATCATTATATCAATAGGACCATGAGCAACTTTGATAGGAGCAACTGGAACTTGAGAGGATTTATTGTTCTACAAGGGATTTTGAGGAATGATGGTTTCTTGTGGTGGACAAGGAGAAGTATGACAAGGAGATGATGGGATGCTATGATCTTGACAAGGATCTTTAGATTGTTTAGAAAGATAACTTTTCTCTTGATTTTCAATAGGCTCATTAGAGATGCTGGAAAGGATATCTTGATATTGCTTGGGAGATGGAGAGCTATCTTCTTGGAAGAAATGGAAGGGAATGATAAAATCATCATGAGACTCTTGAGATATGCGACTTTGGTCAACCATTGGATAAGGATGGATGGTGTCTTGATCTTGATCATTACTAATATTTATTTCTTCATACTTTGGATTACCCTCTTGACAAGGAGCCACTTCTATGGATGAGGTAGGAGTTTTGATCTGCATGAGGGATTCTTGACAGGCTGATGGACAATTATTTGGAATAGGCCGGATAAGCGTTGAAGCACATGGATGCTTTGGGTCTATGATCTTTGAATCCTGAGAAAGACTTGCAGCCGTATGCTAATTAGCTTGGATCTCTTTTAGAGGTAGTCCTTAAGGGTAGACATAGTCATCATTAGGCTCATTATTTGGTAGAGATGGTGTGGTTGGATTTGAAGCTTTAGGAGAGGGAGGAATGGTGGAAGAAGTAGATGTTATATGTGAACCATTTCTAGACATGGATTCCTGATATTGATCATGCTTGAGATTAGATTAATCATTAGGATTTTCTACTTCGATTATGTCATCATCTATGAGATCTTGGATTTTATGTTTCAACTCCATGCAAGATGAATTTTTATGCTCATTGCTTTGATGATATGCACAATAGGTACTCAAGAACTTCAATCCACGTGATATGACTTGAGGTAATGTGATGAGATCATGCTCAAGTTCTTCCAATCTTGATTCATAAGGTTATCCCAAAGGATTGAAGTCCCTCTTGCGTTTAACACAAGGTTTTTATTTCATGAGGTTACTAATACCTTTGGAGGGAGACTTCGTGGTGTTTTTAGCAGCTTCTAGGGCTTTAGAGCCACTCTCTTGATCAAATCTAGGATTGTGATACCAAGATTTCTCCATGTTGGAAGGAAGTGGAGAGATGTGAGAATCATGATCAGATAGAAAAGGATAGGTTGATCTCAATGAGGATTTTTTGGATGGTGTATCATTTTCCCCCATTAATTCTTGGAGTTCAAATTTCAAAGTTTGAATTTGTTTTGATAAAGCTTCCATAAGAATCTCTTCATTCTCATTATTAGGACCATAGGGTTTATCCCATTTGATTTTATACATTGTAAGATTGTCTTGATACACTTACTTAGAAGATTGAAAAGGAGGTATGATGAATCACTTGATTGCCTGACAGGTGCTGAAGTTATAGCTAAAGTGCTCACTAAGTCTAAGACCAAAAGACAAAAGAGATAATGTCCAACTAAGAGAGAAGAAAAGACTCTGATCTTGATTAAAGGTTAAATGAACCTGCTCTCACAACTCAAGATAAAGACAACACAGACAAAGATGATTAAGATAACAAGTCACTTGGACTAGCACAACAAAGTCAGATTTTGAAATAGCAAGCGAGTCATACTATCAACAGATTGTGGTCAATGAAAAAACTAGGAGTGATGTTGGTGAAAGCATAGATTTGTGAAAATTTGGACAAAACCGTCATGACATAATACCAATTTGGACAATAATTTGGCTGATTTTTAGATTCATGACACTAGATGTAGAAACTTGGACAAGAGTTTGATAGTTTAACATCTAAGATTGCATATTTGAAATTTTTTGAGCATTTTGATGTTTGTTTTGATGTTTCACTCATGCAAGACACATGACAAAGAATGATTGTTAAAAAAAAGAACAAACGCCAAAATCTAGGTAAGCCAGGGCAATATCTACTAAATTCCCACTTCAATCGAAGTTCAACCACGCTTCCTCATAGAGGACAACTTAGAATCTTAGAGGCACGGGCTCCTCCTTACAGTGCACTCACTTCTCAGGCACACCAAGCTTTGAATCCCAAGGTTAATCACTTCCCAAGGGATTTTTGTCTCTACTAAGAGCCGTGAAAATGTGGGATGTCTTAGTCAGTCTCAGACCTTCTGCGCGAACAGATAGAGGGAGTTTTAGTCACTAGAACAAAGTTTTTAGTTAGGGAATCTATTTAGGTGGCTATACATGTGACAAATTAGCCCCATTAAGGAGGCCTCCTAGCCTACAGAAGTTAAGTTCTATAGGTTTTTATGCACCATGAGGGTACTGAGTGAGATCGTCTATCGGCATAGTAAAATCGACACCTGTTCACTATGAGATTAATCTCAATGACATTTTTTATATACCGGTTTGGAAGGGCTTGGCTTTAGCCTGTTACCAAATGGGAAATCCCTCTCACTGGCTTTGTTAAAGCTCTTAGGAGGTAGCCTCGCTAAAATATATTCATGAATTTATATTTCACCCAAGATCCATGAAGGCGAGGGGAGAGGATATGTTCATGCAATTCTTTGGGATTACAAATCTAGAGAACACTTCAACACATAAGAAAAGTGAATCTTTTTAAGCACCAAATTTGAAGTGTTATTTAACTACAAAATGTAGACATGATAGTTTTGGAAGACATGCAAAGTCTTCGACAAGCATCCTACATCAAACTCATTAGTAGTTTATGATTTTATCTTCATTTACAACGTCCTGCAAACCACTGTTAGGTTGTAATCAAAAGATAAGCATCAAGAATAAAAAAGACAAAGATTTTTCAGTGTTAGAAAAACCATAAAATTGATTGCATATTTAAAAATTAGACAAAAAATCATGCACTTTCAAAAAAAATTAAACTAAAAAAAGTTATCGTATGAGCCCAAACGAGGCTCTGGAAGCTGCAAAATAGAGGATTAGACAAGTATAGTGATCAAAAAGTGTAATTTCTGATAAATCAGGTAACCAAAAACATAAACTAACTTCACCATAGTGATCTTCAGCAAATTCTACCTAAAATAAAAAAATGCACTCAATTTGGAACAAAATTGAGCAAGATATGATGGTTTGAAAATAGGCTGCATTATAAAAATGCCTAATGGTGAAGGCTAGAAATTTTAAATCCCTACTGACATCGGCAACATATGATGTTAAATTTGAAAGTCTGGAGGATTTCAAAAAAGGCTAATAACCCTACAAAAATATGGTTGAATGCACGTCAAATTTTGCAATCGGTGATTGGGGTTGGGTAGTTGTTGGGTGGCGGGTGGGCGAAGCTGTGCACGGGATGAGCTGCACATTTGGGCGGCAGGAGGGCTAAGATGGTGCAGTAGAGGGAAGAGGACTGAGTTGTGTGCAGGGCATTGGCACAGCAAGAAGGGGTGGAGGGGAAGTAGCGAGAGTGGGGGAAGCAGGGTTGGGTGGCGTGGAGGAGCTGGGGGAGGTAGTGAATAGTGGGGATGGTAGAGGGGAAGTGATGCGGCAGAGGGAGGAAGGTAGGGTTTAGACTGTGGGTAGAGTAGTGGAGGGCTGTAGCATGGGGGTGGGAGTAGGGGTTTAGGGATAGGATAGAAGGTTGTTGCATGGTGGGTAGAAGGGAAGTGGGGAGCGATTGTGGTGGGAGAAGATGGGGTGGCAGGTTGTGAGGTATGTAGGGTTTTAGTCCCGCATTGCCCCCGCAAAGAAGTATTTTTATTTTTTAAGAAAAAGGCTGACAAGAGTATTATAAATCTAATGAGTTGTTTGCGGGTTTGGCTTGGTGGTTGAACTTGATGGTTGAGGGTTTGGCTTGGTGATTGAATGTGATGGGTGGGGTATTGAGATAAGTGCTTCAGGATTTGTGATTACACGGTCGAGTAGTAGCATAGGCGTTGAACCAAATATTTTTTTTAAAAAAAAATTTGCCTCCATATGCGTGTAGTAAAAAAAGAGTTTTGCCTCGACATACGTGTAGAAGGTCGTACGACCTATTCGGACATAATGTTTTTGCCACAGCTTTGATTTTTGGCAGGTATAGGAAAGCTTATAGTTGTTTTGAATCAAAATGATGATTGAGACGCGACGGTGGAGTCAGATTTAGCTCAAAGTGAATGTGGGAAAGTTTTGTCTCAAAACAAAGTTTGAGCCCCACGGTGGCGCCAAAAATGTATGCGTGAATTTGGGTAAGCCTGCAAGCTGCAAACATACACACTTCAATGATCCATTAAGTGGTTAGCGGGTTAGAAAATAACAAAATCAGAATATTAAAAACATCCTAAGCTAACCAACACCAGTTCATTGGCTTCTAGTAGGCAAGAGTATGGACTTTTCTCTCAGGTCATCACAAAGCCTAGTGACTACTCACTATTCTAAACGAAGGATTTTAAACTTATAACTAAATGATCTAAAGGATATGCAGATGTAGTTTGTTGTTAGTCCAAGCTAATTAAGAATTCATTTTAGAAGCACCAAATGAAATGTGTAAGATCCATTTTAAACCCAAAATCAAATGTGCTCTAAATTAGATTGTTTGCATGCTTGAAAGTAATAACAAAAATGCTAAATTATTAAAAGCTAAGAATGATAGAAAAGAAAGTGCAGTATAATAACAATAGCAAAAGTTAGGATCCTTTGTGAAGGAAGAGAGCTTCTCTTTTATAGAAAATCTTTCTCGAATTGATGGTCAAGATTAAAATCCAAAGAGTGGATAGGATTTGATTTGAAGAAGCACAATCCATGTGCAAAGAATGTGATTGGTTGAAATATTTAGTTGACTGAACTGACTGATAAGTCTTTTTGGAAACTTCCAGAATCATTTTCAATTAACAACTTTGTTTCCAAAATGATAAATAGTGGAGAATCAGTTAACTGAGTGGAACTGGATTGTTTCCAATTTGGTAATCACTTAACTGGATTTGATGATGTCATATGCATTTTTAATAATTTATTCAATTTTGAATGCACATTTTTATTTTTATAATTAATTTAATTCCTTTTTTATTTAATTCATAATTTAGCAATTTTATTTAATTAATATATCATAATATCAATTAAATAATTAACATAAGGTTTATTTTCCAATGTATTATGATTTCAGGAATTAATTAATTAATCAAGTATGATGATTGATTAGGACCTAGGGTTCAGGTCAGATTAGCTTGCAATTGATAGATTGAAGAATTGCCTGTTTGATTTAGGACTTAAGGTTTATCAAGATTAGGGTTTCTTGATTAATTGTTGAGATTGGGGGTCTAGGGTTTAGATGACCATTTTTATGTGACTACAATAATTAGATGTAGAAACCTGTGCATTGACCTTATCATGCTAATATAGCAAGAATCGATTCTTCAAATACATTGCTAGAAATGTCAAATCTCTACATATAGATCTTTTTCAGATTCTCTGGTATTGCATTATATTTAATCTACAATACTATGAGAGTTTTTCATGGATTATCAAGAATTGTAGCTAACATTTTGTCATCATATGCACTTCATTGTGTGCTAGATTAATAATTAAGAGTTTGAAATGAATGGGATTGTTAAATCCTCTCTTGAAATTTATTTTTCTTGCTTGATGAGAACTATTGTAATGAGTTGTGGGGTTACCAGTTTTTATTTTGTGAAATGTATAGATAAGTATATTGTTTCATGCAAATGTTGTGTTCAGTGTAAATTCTCTTTATGTAAGTAAAATTAAAATGGAAGGGTGTTGAATGTAGATAACTAGGGAAGGGTAGGAAGTGAAAATGTTGTACTTTTCTTTCCACCTGCCAGTAGAAGTCTAGTAATATATGCTTTTGCCAAAGCTACTTAATTGTATATGTTTTCCTCTATGAACAATTATGTATCATCTCTCTGCCACATCCATGAATATGTTCTACTATAGGCATATGTGTATGTAGTTGTTTCCATAGCTACATTGGATCCATCTAATCCACCAGTTCCAGGTTGCTAGGCTTCTCGGGCAGGGTTGGCGTGTTCTTCATTTCAAGAAGAACCCCAGGGAAGATAAGAACTCCATGATATGGTTGGAAAGAAAAAATTTCCTGAGCCACACTCTTGTCTCATTATAGAAGGTGGACGTTATCCGATGGCTAAGGAGATAGGGATGCATTTAGATGGATAGAGGTCCAATGGCATACTTGTTTGATGTACATTGATCTATTGTTGTATTGGATGTTCGACATACTGATCGAGAACCTTTCTTGATCTTGATCTATGACACTTGATGTATATGAGTTATTCCATTGTACTTGTCATGATATAATGAATCTTGAGGTGTAGGTGAATTCCTTGATGTAATTGATATAATTTTATTGCAACCTTGTGAAGACATTATGTGTGTGACAGTTAAGTCGACTCTTTGTAAATTAATTTCATTATTGTACTTTACTTATTTCGACATGTAGGTCAAAATCTTTTGTAATTTTATTTTATGGAATGATATTAATTAGTTGACTAGACTATGTCTAAGATCTACCTTGAATTCCATATTCAACTTTTGGCATTTCTTTCTATTTGCTTGATATGGCATATTTGAGATCCTGTAGTTTTTACACACATAATCATAGAAAATGTGTGTTTACTCAACACACAATAGCTAGTATATTGGATAGGAGCCAACCAAATTTATATTAATTTAAATTTTAAGAGTCTCTAATGTAAAAACATGTGTACCTTTTTAGTTATATGTTATGTTTTGGCCTTACTTTAGTGTTCATAACCCTTAATTTTCTTTAGGTTCATTTGGCATATTCCTTAGCCTTTCTCACCGTCAACGTCAAGTTATGTTTTATTTTTTGTGTTTCCTCAAATTTTTGTGTAAACCATTATTCTTTTTATCTCATATTTTTATCATGTGTCATGTTTTCAAAAGCATATTATGTTGGAACACTAGTATGATGTGAAAGCATTCACATAATATGCTAGCATATTTTGATCAATGTGAAATAGTCATTTAAGAGAATATCACTTTTGGGCAACCTATAAATATTTCTTCCTACTACTAGCTATATTATTAGTATATCAAAGGTCCTTAAGCACCACATTGTTTCACATAGTTTCCTAGTCATTCATTTTCATATTTAGAGACATCTTGCTTGTGAATTTTCAAAATTTTATTTCCATTCACAAACTTTGAGGATCAAATATTCAATCCTTTTTTCATTTCTTATTTTAATAGAATTTATGGATCCATTGGTATTTTCTTGGAGCTTGTTAGGATTTCCATTTTTATTGGTATTCATAAACACTAGATTATTTCTTGTTTTAGACCTAGAAATAATTTTCATAGAATTTGCACTTGTTTCTCAAGCTATAAGTTCACATAGACTAAGTAAACACATATTTCATTAGCATTGGATATTTTTAAACTATCCCATATGTGTTTAAAAGTTAAAAAATCAAAACAAAAGTTTGTGTTTTGTAACAATTTTGGATGATAGTGCATAATTTGAGCTACACCGCATAATTTGGACTATAAGGAACCACATGAGTATTTGTGCATCATTACTCAACACATCTGTTATGGATGATTGCTTGGTATGAAACACAGTTTTGGGGTTAAGGTTTGCAAATTGACTAAGTCCATAAAATAGATTTATAGGGTACATATGTATAGTTTTGCTCAACGAGCACCGTATATGGTGAATGGAGACATGTGAGCTTAGGGGAAGCTATATTGAGATATTTATGACCTTCAGTTAAGGTCACGTTTGTTTTGGAGTTTATCGCAGTAAGATACAATATGTTGAAGACATGCAAAGATAGAGTTGCAGTGATACAAGACATATGAAAGGTTGTGATGATTGAGGGAGTATGACGTGGAATCCAAACATGCTAAGTTGGATTTGGATTGTGTATTACCTATAATTTGGTAATGTAAATTTTCCAAATTTGTATCTAATTTTTGTATAAGTGTTGATTCTATTTTGTGATGTATTTGGAAGCCGACTGGATATGTAAAAAACATATATGAAGAGATTTTTGAGAAGCAAAGAGGAGATGATGGATGGGACATATGGAATAAATGAAAACAAATGAATGGATACATTGTGATGTCAGAACCAGATAGATGATAATGTGAGATACAACTGCAAATACCTAAGCATAATAGATGCTTTTTATGTTCATTTTTGATATACATTGTAACAGAGACATATTTATGATTATATGAGCAGTGAGCTCGGTGTATACCTTTAACAAGGTTTTTGTATTCCTTTAACAAGGAAATGTACTAATGTAATATTCAGCTCCAAACAGGGCTAGGTCTCCTAACAAATAATATAATTTTAGTGCATATTTTTGGGTGCCATTCCCACTGGGGGTTTCCCTTATCCAGGATTTCCTTGAGAACAAATTTTTGGTGTTATGAGTTATGTGTTTTGTATTTACATTCTTTTCATTTCTTCAATTATCTGGTTAAGTTGGAATTTATTAAGTTTAAGTTTAAAGTGTTGTAATACTTATTCACCCCCTCTCAATATTACTTAATCCTAACAATTGGTATCAGATCTATTGGCTCTTGGAGAGAAAGCCTAACAACTTAAGGGAGATCAAGATGGAGTTTGAAAGTTTGGAAGAAAACTTTGAAGCACCACTTGAAGACCTTGATAAGGCTAAAGAAAAGAATGGTGACTTGAAATTCAAATTGAGAAGAGTTGGGGGTTTCATTAAGAAATTGAAAGAACAACTTGAACTATCTAGGAGTCAGAGACAAGATCTTATGGATAAGATAAAAGAGGATTCAGAAAAGGATACTTTAGATCAGATAAAATAGCTTGAACAAGAGAGAGATACTGTGAAGCTTGATCATGAAACTATTTCTTTTGAAATGGCTAAAGAGATTAAAGAGGTAAAGGGTGACATAAACAAAATTGAAGAAACCTTAAAGGATGCTAATATTTAGATAAGACAAATGCATATTGAACTTGATGACTACAAGAACAAATATATGGAATTAGAGAAATATAATTAGATAAAAAAGGGAGAACTTGTTGAGGCTAAGAAACATATAGAAAAGTATCATATGAGTGGTGATAAGATTGATGAGCAGAGATAGACAGAAACCTAAAGGAGATATGATTGGAGTTGGCTTTAATGAAGCTAAAATTTCAAAGACTCGGGAAGAAAAAATTGAAGTGAAGACTGATGAAGAAAGACCTACTCTTGAAGGACCTAAAGATCATATCAGACCTTTCATAGGTAGATGTTTTGGATGCAACAAGATTGGACACATGAAGAGAGAATGTAGAGATAAAATTCATTACAAATATTTTTCTGGCTATTGTTTCAATTGTCATGCATTTGGGCACAAGAAGGTAGAATGCAGGAAGCCTGATCAATCAATAATCAACAAAGGTTACACTAGATAAGAACAACAAATAATATCACATGTTACAAATGAAATAAATTTGGACACACAAAAATTGATTGTAAGTTGCAGATTAATTAGAACAAACCACCTCCTACATGCTACAAATATCATAATCTAGGACACATAGAAAAGTTTTGTAGATATAATAGAATTGAGAACAAAAGTGGTCCTCCACCTATTGATACAAAGAAGAGTACTGGTAATGTTAAGAGTAGTGCAGAAGAATTTAACAATCATTTTAGGAAAGCAGGAGATATGAATAGTGATAAGGTATGGAAGGTGAAATAACCAAGTGAAGAAAAGGTTTAGGGAGAGTTAGTAGATGCTACTGAGTCTTCTCTTGATGCTAACAGTGCTACATCAACCTAGATGGCCAAGCATGGTCTTAGGGGGAGCGTTGAAGAGAAACATCATAAATCTATCCACCCCCTGATTATGGAGATTAAGATCTTGTGAACTTAGGAAGAGTATGTAGAGATGTTATGGATCATATATCTATGATCACATAGCTTCAAAGGCCATATCCTATGATTGCCATATTATTAGTTGACTGGATCTTGTGTAGAGATGAGTTCATGGGGAATTGTGTCATTTCTTTACGCAAAAAATTATAAGGTATTTCAAAGGAACTTATCTAATGATCATTCAAAGGAGAGCCAAAGAAGAATAGAGATTTGATAAGAAGAGCAGAGAAGCTAGTGCATTGTGCGATTGAACGAAGCTGAATTTCACAGATTCATCATAGAAGAGGTATTTTAGATTATTTTTGAAGTTTGGTTGTGGACACTCCATTGATTTTTGATGTTTTCAAAAGGCCTAGATAAAAATTTAAAAAAATATGTATAATTCCACCAAAGATGATCCCAAAGGTGCATTTTTTGCAAACACCCTACGACGTTCTACATGTCGAAGACATTATAGCTTACATTCACTGTAAGTATGAGTCTCTAGGAGACTTTGAGATCTATAAGAAGATGAAGGAAATGATTGGAGCAGATGGAAAATGGAAAGAAAGGTTCACATATCTTGAGAATATCAGTGTCATGTGAATGAATGAACTCTACAAATTCAATGAAGAGGAATGAATCAAAATCATTCAAAGCAGAGTGCAGGACCAAATCATTTGGATTGGAGATCAACTGGTAAAGACCTGTAGTGACTTGATTCATGGAATAACAGGTTTGTATAATTCTGGAGTCATTCTTATTATAGATAAGAACATAAAGAAACAAGTGGAAACCCTAATGCATTCACGATGGGATAAGAGAGAGATGACCATTAACAAAATATTTCAGCAAGATGTCAGACTAGTTTCCATGGTACTTGGATATAAACTACATTACAACAGCCAACCTAACTTGGTATCTGCAGGAGTAATCATGATGGCCTATAAAATGGTAAAAGAAAATGTTAAGTATAACCTTTGTGAAGTACTTGCACAATAGTTTTTGGAGAATGTGAAGCAGATCAAGAAGGATAAGTCTAAGGCATTCAGGTTTGGGTCTCTATTGGTACACATGTACATCCACATTTTACATAGATTTTTTGGTATGCACCCTAGAGCTTGGAAGGATAGTGAACCCACTGGAATTCAGATTACACAGAGTTTTAAAAGACATAATAGTACATGGGTTGATAGTGAACTATTTTCTATGATTAAGATTTTGTAGAGGCAGATGAGGGTAAGAATGAGGATACCTAAGGCTTTGGTAGAAAAGTATAAACATACAATTTGTTTCATGGTTGAAACTGATTGTGTTTTCTTTAAGGAAGTTCAACCTAGAATGAAGTGGTGCTATCCTCTACGATATGAAGTCACTTATGAGGTTTTGACTATGCAAGTTGAACAGCTAATATCCTCAACAATTGATCCATCTAAAGAAATATGGAGCACCTATGAAGAGAAGTTTGCGAAGATAAGGGAAGAAAAAAATTGAGCTGAAAGGAAGAGGAAAGTGGAAAGTGTGGTAGATAATCTAGTAGCCAAAGCTGGTATTTTAAAGGAGGAGATGATAGAGGTAAGGAAGAAGATGACACAAGGTGTTTCTAGTATGGTGAGCACTGCCCTTGCAACCCTTTCACCTCCAGAGACAATGAAAATTATCAATACACCTCCCACTATAGTTGATATACCTGAAACTACACCTACACCACCAAAGAGGAAATCAAAAGAAGTGAAACCAAAGGAGTTTCCTAAGAGAACCACTAGATCTACTAAACAAGACTCTCCACCTAAGAAACAAAGGACAAAAGTTGTTAAGAAGAAAGTAGAGGAGAAGAAAGTAGAAGAGAAGACCACATAGGTGAGAAGAATTTGTAAGCTTGACATGAAGATAATAGAGAAGAGGATCATTGAGTAGGGAAATATTATTTCATTGATTAGATACTATGAGAGGTATGATGCATCTAATCAACTTTTGATCGAGGACATGGTCATAAATCATTTACTTTTTTTTAAAGAAAAACTTGTTAGAAGTTGAAGGCAGTATATATGAGGATCTTTATGAGAAGTTAGAACTAAAAAAATAGTTAGCACAAATTGAAGATGAAATAATCAGAACACAAGCTATAGAAGATATGTTACCAGTGATGACATGTAACTGATTGAATGTTTGATAATGTTAAGTTGAAGATGATGCAAGACATTAAATTAGTTAATGGTTTGTATTGTCATTGATGTCAACTTGATATCATTTGTACGGTTATGTACATAATGCCAAAGACTTCATAGAATCAATGGAATAGAGATTATAATTTCAGCAATGCATAAAAGTCAAGTATTCACTAAGTGACAGATAACACCGACAGAGTGCACACCATCGGTAAAGGCAAAGAACAAAAGTCATTGTGATACTCGATGAGCATAAGACAGTGTTTCTTGACAAAGAAAAATCACAGGATGCCCGACGAGTTGAAAATAGAGTTTCCCGACAAGAAAACTCCAATGATGCCCGATGGACGGAGATCCTAAAGCTAACTGGAGTCACACTAACGAAACTGACAGTTGTCACCGATGACTAACTACAGAGTTGACCGATAGAATAGAGAGTTCAGAAAATGACAAAATATCTAGCTGGCAAAGCTTAAGGATAGACTTAACTGGTTGTTTTATTTTTTTTATTCGACCAAAGTTAAGTAATTGATTTAAAGAAGATTTATACAGTTGGCAAGAAGATAACTATGAGATAAATCAAGAGTTAAAGCTGTAAATCAAATTGGCTGGATTTTTTTCACGCCAAGAATCAAGAATCAAGAATGAAGGAATATCATGTCTATATAAGAGACAAGCATAATTCATTTCCAAAAATCAGATACACTGGAAGGGGAGTGAATAGAAAGAGGATGCTGAAGAAAAACTAATGAAGGATAACTTCATACAGTCCTGATCAATCAAGATGAAGGAGAGCTAAAGAATTCTGCAGACACCGACAAAAAGTGAAGCACAACATCACAGAGAAGAAAGTGTGGAGCACAAAGAACTGAATTGATACATTGATCAGAGTGGTAATGTACTTAAATAGATCTAAAAATCTGCAATTCAAGTTGCATTAGAAATAGGTCATAGTGTTTCAGTTTAACCATTGAAGCATCAAGTCTCTTAACAGAGCAGGAATTAACCATCTTCTATATATTGAGGTACATCCCAAGGAGTGCCAAAAAGGTTGATTCATGAAAGTAGCATTGAAATTGCATAAAGCCTATTGACAGCCTAAGAAGAAGATTGATTCAAGGATGGTAGCAAGATTTGCCTAAAGCCTATTGACAGTCTAAGAAGGAGGCTGATTCAAGGATGGTAGAAAATAGATGGCCGATACTAAGTGACAACCTCTATGTATAAAATCCCCTAACAAGGTCACACCTAACAGTGTGTTTGTAACCTTTAACAGGGTTGGCTCCTAACAGGGCTCACTTTTGAAGAGTGAAAATTTGGGGTACCGGTCCCAGTGTTTTTTCCCTTAACAGGGTTTCCACCTTAAAATCCATGTGTTATGTGTGTATGGTTTATTACTATATTATTTTACATTTCACATATGCATTTCTAGATTGATTGGTATACTCTGCATATTTACTGAGTATCGGTAAATAATTTTACTACTTATCAGTAATCAAGGAGAATAAGGATAGACAAGGTAAACCAACAGACAGTTTAATCATTATTAGTATTTCATGGCATGCATCTTGTAGGGACTTAATAATCTGAGTTGTATTGATTGGTGATTAAATTTTAAAGGATAATTTTTGAAACCACTAATTCACCCCCCCTCTCAGTTATTACTAACAACCAGTTATTTCTATTAAAGATATGGAAAGAATATTGAATTCTATAAAACCTTTCTTGAGAACTAAGTCAAGATTGGTGAATATAATGGGGAGAAAGTATGATGAAGTGATTGAGGAAACACAAAAGGCAGTAAAAAACGTTACTAAGCCTAAAAATATTCTAAAAGGTGAGTCATCAAGGGTAGCAAAAGTAAAACTTGATTCATTAGAAATTGCAGATGATAGCCAATTTGTCAGTACTATGAAGAAGCTAGATTTCTTTGTTACAAGTGTGCCTATCTCTTTGGACACTTTGCAAGATGCTAGTGACCCTTTTGAAGGGAATAATGAAAATGTTGCAGATATTGGAGGAAGCATTGATTTGAAAATGGTAGAGAAGGAAGAGCTCAAAGAGAGTGAAGCTGAGGAAGCTAAGGAAGTAGTAAATAAAGTTTAAGTTAAGCAAGAAACTCATGTATTTATTTCTTCATATTTATTGTTGGTAAGTGAAGATAGAAATTTGAGCATTAATGTTGAGATAATGGATGAGGATGAGTTGATGAAGCTATCCTACATCACATTTGCAAAAGAAAAAGAGAGATCTAAGCAGAAAGGTGAGAAAAAGTCAAGGGTAATGTAAAGAGCAGTTGATAATATCAACAAAATCCTACCTATACCTCTTACTTTTAAAGGAAAGGACAATGAAAAGAACTTGAATAAGGTATTGGATGACTTTGAAAGTCACTATGAGTCCTTGGATAAAATCACAAAAGATAAGGTAGAGCATAAATACTTAGCGAAGAAGTTTGAAGAAGTATGCAAGTCTATTGCATGGGACTTGGTCATACTAGGAAATACAATGACTGAAGCAAAGAGTTGTGTATCACATGGAAGGAAGTTATACATCTACTATGTGAATCCTATCAGACATCTTTAGAAAATTGAGGACATCATAGCAAAGGATAGGATGATCCTAGACAAGTTGATGCACAATTGTGAGACCTCCTCATACACTGTATTAGAGCTAGACAAATAAGTGTCCATAATATTGGAAAATTTGAGTGTGTTGGATATAGAGAAAGGGAGAGTTATGGGCAGATTTGGTATGGTGAAGAGTTTAACTACTCCTAAGTTATTAATTGTTGAGATACACATGTTAGACATGGAGAAAAAGGAGAAAGCTCTCACTGGGAACATGCCTACCGAGCTAAAGGCAACATAGACATCTTATTTTGCATTGAATGGAATGATTAATGTGAGTTAGATATTGGTAAAGACTCAAATAGAGGAAGTAAATATCTTGGAAAGTTCTTTCCAGGATGTGCTTAAGATGGTCTAGATTTTTGGGTAAGCAGTTGTATTGATTTTTTTGTATTCTACATTTTTGTATACCTTTGTCATTAATTTCAAAGGGAGAGAAGAGAAGATATGTGAAATGTGAAGAGGAAAGATAGAGAAGATAATATAGTTAATATGTAAAGGAGATAAATAAGTGTAATATATTTTTTGTATTGACACTTAGTCATTTTTTATTAAGTGTTAACATCAATGCCAAAGGGAGAGATTGTTGGCAAGTGGTTCATCTAGGAGTGTTCAGGAACATATTAGGGTTTTCATTTATGGAAACACATCTCTTATGGATGATCACTTGGTGTGAAACATAGTTTTGGGGTTAAGGCTTGCAAATTGACTAAGTCCAGAAAGCAGGTTTGTAGGGTATAGATATACAGTTTTGGTCAACAAGCACAATATATGGTGAATGGAGACATGCAAGCTTAGGGGAAGCTATATTGAGATATGTATGACCTCCAGTTAAGTTCACTTATTTTTTGGAGTCAATCATAGTAAGATACAGTATGTTGAAGACATGTGAAGATAGAGTTGCAGTGATACATGATAGATGAAATGTTGCGATGATTGAGGGAGTATGATGTGGAATTCAAACATGCTAAGCTGGATTTGGATTGTGTATTACCTATAATTTGGTAAATTAAAGTCGTCGAATTTGTATCTAATTTTTTTTATAAGTGTTGATTCTATTTGTTGATGTATTTGGAAGCCAGCTGGATATGTAAAATTTATATATGAAGAGCTTTTTGAGAAGCGAAGAGGAGATAATGGATGGGACATATGGAATAGATGCGAATAGATGAATGGATAAATTGTGATTTTAGAATCAGATAGATGATAATGTGAGCTACAACTGGAACTAACTAAGCATAACATATGCTTGTTTATGTTCATTTTTGATATACATTGTAATAGAGACATATTTATGATTATATGAGTAGTGAGCTCAGTGTATACCTTTAACATGATTTTTGTTTTCCTTCTACAGGGAAATGCACTAATGTAGTATTCATCTCTTAACAGGGATAGGTCTCCTAATAGGGACAATATACTTTTAGTGCATATTTGTGGGTACCATCCCCAATGGGGTTTTCCCTTGGCCAGGGTTTCCTCAAGAACTTAATTATTGGTGTTATGAGTTATGTGTTTTGCATTTATATTCTTTTCATTTTTGTAATTATTTGGTTAAGTTGGAATTCATTAAGTTTAAGTTTAAAGTGTTGTAATACGGATTCACCCCCCCCTCTATGTATTAATTAATCCTAACACACACACACACAGATATATATATATATATTGTTGATGACAATTATTCAATTGTGTAATGTCATTGATGTTTACACAAATATAGTGATGTTACACAAATGTCTATACCCAAACATAGCACAGCCAGTGTGTGCCAAGCTCTCTCGGGCATTGAAGAAGACCAAAGTGATTTTTAGTTCTAACTGAGTTTACTCGGGCATTACAGTATTGGTTGGGCATTGAAGGATTTTAGTATTAACCGAGTTATGCTTCTAGTGTCAGCCGACTAACAACAGTTTACATTTTATGGTTAATTGGATCTGTGCAGCCGACATACTTAAGTTTTATTATTTATTTGGAAGGTTATTCAAGCCAAATTGACAAGGCTTATCATATATATATAAGGTCAAGTTTGGATTGAATGTGTAAGAAGTATTGAATGTGTGTAAGTTTGTGATATGAAGTGTGGAGGCAAAATCAGATGGGATTCTGATTAAGGACAGAACATACAGAGCTGCAAAAGAATATTTGATTAGTAAGGATCAAGTTTTAAAGCTAGACAAAGAGGTTTGAATCATTCAAGATAGTTTCTTTGTCAAATAGGTCAATCCATTGTTACTCTCTAACAATTGTAGCAGTGATCCAAATCTCTTAACAGAGTAGACTTAACAGTCTTTTGTAAATCCTCTCACAAGGTGACATTTCTACATTGAAGTGTTTGAAGACCTCTAACAAGGCCACTCCTTACAGGGTGATTAAATCCTCTAACAAGGTCACACCTAACAGTGTGTATTGTAACCTTTAACAAGGTTGTCTCCTATCAGGGTTCACTTCAGACGAGTGAAAAATAGTAACTAGTTGCAATTGATGGTTTTTCCCATATTGGGTTTCCACGTTAAATCTTGGTGTTATCTATGTACATGTTATTTGATTTATGCTTTATGTTCTACAATTAATCACTAAAGGATAATCATAGTTAATATCTTAATATTTTCTATGATAACTGAGTGACAGTAGAATATCTGTGTTAACTGAGCAACAATGATTAGTTTGTTTAAGACATCTAAGGGACTTGGATTTGTTTTTGTGGTAATTGATTCACCCCTCCCCTCTTAGTTACTCAACTCATTTCCAAAAATTGGTATCAGAGGGTTTGGTGCTTTCATAAAAGGTTTAAAGTCCTAAGATAAAGATTAGAGATGTCTTACAGAAGGGAGATCCCCAAGTTTAACAAAGACAACTTCGTTGCATGATAATATTTTATGAGGCTACATCTATCTACTATTGGAGACACTGGTTTTCAATTCCTAGATCACAAGTATGTAGAACCGCCAAGACCTATGTGTGTGGATCAGATGATGGACATGAAGAATCATAACATAATGATGATTGATATAGCTTCTTCACTCAGTTATTCTAAATTTGGTGAAGTCAAGGACTGGCCTACTGCCTATGATATGTGGAGGAAACTACATGTTATACATGGAGGAGATGACAATGTAAAGAGAGCCAAAGAAGAAAGTTTCAAAGGTCAGTTTGATCAGATGAAAATGAAAGAAGGAGAAGACATTACAAAATATAGTGAAAGAATCAAGAAAAGTGTCAGTGCCATCAGAGCTGCCGGTGGAACAATTGAAGACAAAATAGTGGTTAGTAAGGTATTGAGAACTTTACTTCCTATCTATGAAATTATAGTTTCAGCTATTCAAGAAATGAGGTGCAGTAATGACATAATTCTAGATGCATTGGTTGGAAGGCTTACAGATTTTGAGTTGGACAACTTTGAAAATTATTCTCCTACTCCGAGCAATTTTGAGTCTGCATTCAAAGCTAAATTAAAAATTGGTACGATTGATAGAAACTCAAAAGGAAAAAATATTTACAATGATAGTGATGATGATTCTGATGATGAAGATTTGGAAATCATTGAAGCATTACTTGCAAAGAGAGCTGCCAAAGGAGAGTACAAAGAAAGAATACCATTGATTTTCTTTTCATGTAATGAGGTTGGTCACATTGCTGCTAAGTGTCCAAATAAAGAATACAAATATGAGAAAAAGTTCAACAAGTACAAAGGCAAGAAAGATTTCAAGAGTTACAAAAGCTACAAGGACAAAGGTAAGAAATCATGTTATATTGCAAAAGATTCTGATAGTGATGAAGATGAAGATAAAATTTTTTACATTGATATTAAGGATGAGTTAGAAAATGAAGATAATGAAAAGACAACACTTTACTCTCATATTAGTAGGAATGACACTTGGATAATTGATAGTGTTTGTTCTCACCGCATGACTGGTGATAAAACTAAATTTGAACATCTTGAGAACTATGATGGTGGGAGTGTCAGTTTTGGGAATAATGAACCTTGCTATGTGAAAGGTAAAGGTTGTATTTCTCTAACAGAAGGAATCAAATGTGATAATGCTTATTAGGTTAAAGGACTAAGGTGTAATCTAGTAAGTGTGGCACAGCTGAATAACATTGGTTTCAAGGTAGAATTCATTGAATGGTAAGGCAAAGCTCCTACATGGTAAGGGAAACGTAGTAGGAACTGGCAGGAAAACAAAACGTAATCTATTCTATCTTGATATCACTGAAAGTGCATGTTTTATTTTACAAGTAGAAGAAAGTTGGTTATGGCATAAAAGGTTATGTCATGTGAATTTTGATAACCTGGTCAACATAAGAAAGAAAAAAATAGTAAGAGGTATTCCTATTCTAAAGAAACATGAATTAGCAATATACAAACAATGTCAAATTGGGAAGATGGGAAAGACTAGTTTCAAAAGAAAGAATTACAATACAAAATAAGTCTTGGAGTTAGTGCATACTGATTTTTGTGGACCAATTGGAACAACAAGTTACATAGGTGAGAAGTATTTCGTTCTATTTGTTGATGATATATTGTTTACTAGATATGATGATTTATGCAAAGCATTCTCCGAAGCTATGAGTAAGGAATTTGAGATGTCTATGTTTGGTGAAATAAAATTATTTTCTGGTTTACAAGTTTATCAGATGAAGGATGGTATCTACATTACTCAGTCTAAATACATCAAAGAGATACTAAAGAAATTTGGAATGGAAGATTCCAGACCAGTTGGGACACCTATGCCTAATGGAAATAAGTTGTCTAAGGATGATGATTCAAAGGAAGTAAATAAGACTACCTACAGATCCATGATTAGTAGACTTCAATATATTGTTCACACTAGACCTAATATTGCATTAGCAGTTGGTATTTTTGCAAGGTTTTTAGCTAATCCTAGAGAGAATCATTTGATGGCTATCAAAAGGATTCTGAGATATCTTAAGGGTACTGAAGAGTATAGATTATGGTATAAGAAAGGAGGAAACTTTGATTTGAAGACATTTACTAATGTTGATTGGGCAGGAAGTGTTGATGATAGAAAGAGCACAAGTGGTGGAGCATTATTTCTTAGTAAGAGATTAGTTTCTTGGACTAGTAAGAAATAAAATTAAATTTCTCAGTCTACAGCAGAGGCAAAGTATGTTGTTGCAGTAGTAAATTGTTCAAATATCATATGGTTCAAACAAATCTTGTTAGGTATGAAGGAGGAAATCAAAGAACGAATCATTATCTACTTTGACAACACTAGTGAAATTAACATTCCAAAGAACCCTATGATGCATACTAAGACTAAGCATATAGCAATAAAGTATCATTTATTGAGAGAATTGGTTCAGGACAACGAAGTAAGGTTGGAATATGTGAATACTAAAGAATAAATTATAGACATATTCACAAAAACGTTACCTAAGGATGCATTATTGTATCTTAGAGGAAAGCAAGGGATGATTCCCCTAACTGATGCTCACTAATGGACAGATTAGTGATGCATCAACCGAGCTACAGAATAGATTTAACATGTTGATGCAGATTGTCAGAGCTCATTGCATATGAATCAGTACAAACAGGTACATCACAACTTCAATGGATGATTATTGGATGGTGTCTTTGGCATTGGTTTTCAAAGAGGGAGAGATTATTGATGTCATGAAAAAATGAATTATTAAAGAAAGATTATTGATGACAGAGGGAGAAAATTTTATCAGAAACAGAGATTAATGTAAGAGGGAAAAATCTGTATTTCAGTGTTTGTGAAGACAGAGGGAGTTTTCTAGATGAGGATCAGAATGAAGCTAAGGACATTAATAAAATTTTATCCCTGTTACTATTTCTCTATAATTATTTGTATTATGACATGTTGTGTTGCCACAAATGCCAAAGAGGGAGATTGTTGATGATAATTATTCAATTGTGTATTGTCATTGATGCTTACACAAATATAGTGATGTTACACAAATGTCTATACCCAAACCGAGCACAGTCAGTGTATGCCAAGCTCTCTCGGGTATTGAAGAAGACCAAAGTGATTTTTAGTTCTAACCGAGTTCACTTGAGCATTACAATATTGGTCGGGCATTGAAGGATTTCAGTATTAACCGAGTTATGCTTCTAGTGTCAGCCAACTAACAACAATTTACATTTTATGGTTAATTGGTTATATGCAGCCGACAGACTTAAGTTTTATTATTTATTTGGAAGGTTATTCAAGCCGAGTTGACAAGGCTTATCATATATATATATATATATATATATATATATATATATATATATATATATATATA
>MU226863.1:886277-901355 GCA_018584345.1 Thuja plicata
ATATATATATATATATATATATAAGGTCAAGTTTGGATTGAATGTGTAAGAAGTATTGAATGTGTGTAAGTTTGTGATATGAAGTGTGGAGGTGAAATCAGATGGGATTCTGATTAAGGACAGAACATACAAAGATGCAATAGAATATTCGATCAGTAAGGATCAAGTTTTAAAGCCAAAAATAGAGATTTGAATCAGAAAAGATAGTTGCTTTGTCAAACAGGTCAATCCATTGTTACTCTCTAAAAATTGTAGCAGTGATCCAAATCTATTAACAGAGTAGACTTAACAGTCTTTTGTAAATCCTCTCACAAGGTGACATTTCTACATTAAAGTGTTTGAAGACCTCTAACAAGGCCACTCATTACAGGGTGATTAAATCCTCTAACAGGGTCACACCTAACAGTGTGTATTGTAACCTTTAACAAGTTTGGCTCCTAATAGGGCTCACTTTAGAAGATTGAAAAATAATAACTAGTTGCAATTGGTGGTTTTTCCCATATTGGGTTTCCACATTAAATCTTGGTGTTATCTGTGTACATGTTATTTGCTTTATTCTTTATGTTTCTGCAATTAATCACAAAAGGATAATCACAGTTAATATCTTAAGATTTGCTATGTTAACCGAGTGACAATAGAATACCTGTGTTAACTGAGCAACAATGATCATTTTGTTTAAGACATCTAAGGGACTTGAATTTTTTTTTGTTGTAACTGATTCACCCTCCCCTCTCAGTTACTCAACTCATTTCCAACATATATATATATATATATATATATATATAAACCAACTCATTTTCTCTTTCACTTATCCTACGTAGAAAAATGGAAAAGTGATAGAGAGGATTTAGTTTTAGTTTTTTGTTTATAAAAGTAGAATTAAAGTTCTTTGAATAATAATGCATGTTAAGACATAATCTTATCTAGTGAGCAGTGTAGAAAAGTTAAAGTTTTAATTAAAAATATATCAACATTTTTTTTCTCTGTATTATAGGGTCAATGCATTAACGTGTAGTCAAACCCCCTTTCCACAAAAATGACACCAAAAAAGGAAATAGTGAGATAAAGATAAGTAATGGATGTATTGGGACATATGTATTAATGTGCATATTAATATATTGTTTACATAAATGTATCAATGTTTGTATGTGTATGGTGTGTAAGAGTTTAGGTAAATGGTTATAGGAATTGTCCCAATATTACACAAGATAGCATTATTTATTGATATGTACATGAATTAAGACAACTCTCAAAACGGGCACAAAATCAAATCATGATATGGGTATGAAAATTTAACCATTACATTTTCCTACTAGTTCAAGGTGTACGGGAATCCTAAACTGATCATGTATCTCAAAGTATGTAAGTTTGTAACACTAAAAAACATGCAAATAAAGTAAATTTTAGATATAAAATAATATTTTATGTTTCTATATATAAATAAGTAAAAATTATTCATGTAATTGCATAAATTATTCCTTTAGCACATAGTACTCATGAAAACCTACAAAATAGAGGAAAAATACACAAGAATTAGTATAGATATCACAAGTGAAAAAAATGTATAATATATGAGCTTTCTTAACTCTATAGAAAATGACAAAATATAAAATTAGTTAAGCATAGGAGTTTCACATGTTTGGGTGATAACAAACCTACCACATGCTTGGTGGTCTTGGGATGATAAATCACATAAGAAATTGACTTGTCTTATGTGATATTGATTCATTTGGTAATGAATATCTATATAAGGACTAGTAACTATCTAAAACACAATATGAGAGTATTAAGAATAGGATATTAATCCATTATAGATTTGACCTTTGGATTTAGATGACAGATAAAATATCACATGAAACTCAAGTCATATATAAATTTGTGTACATCAAGAAAAATAATAATTGTAAATGAATGGACTGTATCAAGATGATAAAATATATTGATTGATAATTATTTTAAAAATATGGGTTGGAGTTGATACCATGGAATTAATTTTCCCATAGCATACATAAAGAGAAGCATTGATATGTTCCTTAATAGTTATAAATTCTTTTGTAAGCTCATTTTTCACTGGAAAAGGTATGTTCCCCTAATGGTGGCACAAATACACATAATAGTGAGAGGTCCCTAGTTGTAATATAGGTGATATTAAGGTTATTGTGAGGAGAGATGGTGTAATACAATTCTAATGTATAAAAGAATAAATTATGATCTTACGAGAAAGAATGAGAAAGATATGGTACCCCCAAATAAGATTCAGAAGAAGGGGATGACTGGAATTTATTACTTCCAAGACAATAAAGGGTTTGTATGATTGTGTGGTCATTCATTTAGCCTAACACATGATCCAAGTAAACTCATGTGAGCTTGATGAATGAAGTATTAAATTCATTCCTCAATAATTTTGTAGTTGTTCATTTGGATTCTATATTTGTTTTAGTAAAGAAATTTGAGAATGTTTAAAGCATGTGACAAAAAAATTAAAAATATTAAAAGAATAAAAGTTGTTGGTCAATCTTGGGAAATATAGTTTAATGAGAGAAGTGATAATCTATTTAATCATTTTAGTTTCATAGGAGGTCTTATAAATGGACCCAAAAAATACAAAGGCAATATTAGATTGGCCATCATCTATAAATATGTTTGAAGTAGGGATTTTTGCAGTTTGGCTAGATTTATAGGAAGTTTATAAAAAAATACTATTTATGCTTGTATCACTGGCATAATAAAAGGGTAAAGAAGGAAATTCAAGTGGACAACTACAACAAATCAAAGTCCCAAATATATTAAAATAGAAAGCATTTAAAACCCCCATATTAAAATTACAAAAATTAACAAAGTGTTCCTGATGCAATTGGGGTAGCAATAGGAAGGGCTCTAAACCAAGATGGAAGACCCATACCATAATATAGTAAATAGTAATTGAGCTCAAGAAGAAATATTTAGTGTATGCTCAAGATTTATATCCTCTTTATAGGAACTCAAGTGATGGAGGCATTACTTTCTACTGAAAGAGTTTGTTCTTTACATGGATAATTGTGCATTATAATTTATTAATATCCAAGATAAGGTAAATTAAAGGAATATGAAAAGGATTGAATTTATTTGAATTTAATCATTTTTCTCTCAAAAATACAACCCAAGTAAATCTGGAAAAGTCATCAACCAAAAGAATAAAAAATTTCTCACCTTGTAAGCTCCTTGTTCTAGTTGGACCACAAAAATACATGTATGCACAAGATCTAGAAATTAGATTGACGATTGTTCCTTTCCTTTGAATGATGCTTTAGTTTGATTTCCTTCTTGGCATCCTTTTCAAATAATACTATTTGGTTTTGTTAGTCTTAGTAAATCTCTCACACCACGAGCTGAACTAATTGTTACTAGATTATCAATGTTTATGTGACACATCCTCCGGTGCCAAATCCAACTATCATCAAGTTGTGTAACCAAGAATTTTTTTAGCTCCTTTTAGTTGATACATATATCCCATTGTTCTTCTTCCAGCAACAAAAAAACATTTTGTACTTCTTTCAGATCTCACAATAATTTTCCTAAAATACAACGATATAGCTATTCTCGCACATCTAACCAACACTCAAAAGATTGTGATATAAGCCTTTTACATAATAAAATTTTTTAGTGTTATGCTTTCCATCAAAATTAGTAGAACCAATTACAACAATATATACCTTTTTATTATCTCCAAAGCTCATGGTTTCACCATCATACTTCTCAAGTTTCACAAACTTACTTTTGTCACCATTTATGTGATGAGAACAACCACTGTCAATCAACCATTCATCTTAATTTATTCTAATATATAAAGTAGTAAGTTTGTCATATCTTGGACAAATGTTAGAGAAATCAAATTTAGGTTCATCTTCCTCAAACAAGAACAAACAATCATATACTAGCATTTTCCTTGACATAGTAAGCTTTCTTGTTAAATCTCTTAAACTTGTATTTTGTTCCTTTCTTTGGACACCTAGTAGAAATGTGACCAATATTTCCACATCTAAAACATTTAAGAGGTAACATACCTTTGTACTTTTTGGTACCTTTCTTCAGTCTTCTTGAAAAGTTTACTTCCAACTCATCTAAACTTGCATCATCTTTCGGATCTTCTTATGTCTTTGTGGCTTTAAAATCTGCCTCATATTTCTCCTTGTCCTTTCCAAATCTCCTGATTTCAAACATGGTCAAGGTGTTAAAAAATTTCTCTCAAGTTAACATCTTCATATCATACACTTCTTCAATAGTAGAAATTTTGTCACTATAGCTCTCTAGTAAGGTCATCAGAATCTTTTCCATATTGTCTTCATCAATCAAGGTACCTCCTTGATTTATGACCTTATTAACTACATTATCAATATTTTGAAATTAGCTTGTTATGTTTTCATTTTCATCCATTTTCAAGTTCTCATACATGCACTTAGCAACCATCTTCTTTGATAATTTAACTCTACAATTTCCTTCATAGATCTCTTCTATTTTTTCCCAAACTTCATAAGAAGTTTTCAATGAAATGACTTTAGCAAGCTCAATTTTTGATAAAGCATGAAAAATAACATACCTTACCTTCTCATTCACCTCACAAGTTGTAACTTCATTAGGAGTAGAGAGACCACCCACATTTTCCGGTGTAGTACACTTAGTCTTCACAACTTTCTAAGTGTTTTAGCTTAATAAAATTATGTAACTCCTCATTTGTTCTTTCTAGGTGCTGTAATCAAATCCATGAAACATAAGAATGCTCATTTTGTGTGCCATTAGATCTTCCTCAAGTGTTTAAGCTCTATACCGAGGAACCAAATCTTTGATACCAATTTTTGAACATGTCAAATAACTAAGAGAGGGGGGTGAATCAGTTATTCAAAAAAATGTCTTCAAATTAAACTCAATCGGTAAGAACAGTTAAAGCATGAAAACCATCACAATACAGAAAAACACAAAGCACAATAAACACCCAATTTTTACGTGGAAACCCAAGGTGCGAAAAACCATAGAGAAAATAATTCTCATGAAAATGAACACCGATTAAGGTGACATCAGTTAAGGTGATTTTTACAAATACTCATTGCAGGTGCAAATTACTGGTGGTAGTCTCACTGTCGGTCAAACTAAATACCCTTAAATATAGTAAGACTATCATAACCACGAGAAATGGATAACTGCCAATGGGAGGCTTACCACATACAAATTCTGGCTAATTGCTAATGGAAGGCTCACTACCTATAGAATCTGGCTAACTCCCAATGCAATATTGATAAAAATAAAAATTATCACTAAAATGCTAAACACAATAGATTTCTTCCATTGGTAACATACACTCACACAAAGAAAAGAGTATATAGATACTAAGCCTTCTTTTCATGGTCATATATTAATCCTCCAACCTATCAAGACCAACTTCAATATATACTGATGCGTGCCAAAAAAAAGAACTTCCATGTTGACCTATCACAATTTGAAATAGGTCACCCCAGACCATTCTTGTAGTGGTAAGGAATGAAATGTGGACCACACAATCCTCCTCACACAAAGAAATATACTACACAGTCATTGGAGTTGACAAACAAGAAAATACACCTTACATGGAAAATGGTCACTCCAAAGCACATCAACCGATAACCAGATCGGTCTGGACCCAAAGGAAAAGGTCTTAGGGTGTGATAACATGAATGGGACCAAGAAAAAAAAAACATGCCTTCTGGTACACAACTAACCAAAACCAGAAATACCAATGGGATACTGGTATACCCCAACTGAACCTCATCAAGTAGGTAAGATATATTGACATCAATGACAACCATTAATGATAAAATCAATCACATTTTCATCAAAAGTCTTTATTGCATGCATCATCATATTCACGAAAAATGATATCATCAACATACACAAAAATTATCAAGATTTTTTCATCTATAACTTTATAATAAAGATAACTATTTTTCATACCTTTGTTGAAGTCTTTCTATAGTAAATACTTGTCCAATTTTTCATACCAAAGCTTGGTAACTTGCTTGAGACCATATAAATCCTTCTTAATGTTGAACATGCCAAATGACTAAGAGGGGGGGGGGGGGGGGTGAATTAGTTATNGGGGGGTGGTGAATTAGTTATTCAAAACTTTTACCTTAATCTCACTTCTATCAATAACATTGATAAAGCATTCGTATAATAAAAAAAAATGTAAACATGAAAAACATAGAATAACACCATGCATAATGAACACCATATTTTTGCGTGGAAACCCAAGTTGGGAAAAACCACAAAGAGTTATTCTCAAGTATAAAACACTAGTTAAGGTGATTTTTACAATGCTCACTATAGGTAAGACATACTTTTGGTAGGTTTGTTGTCATTCAGGATAACTACCCTAGATACAAAACAAATATCATGACCAACAATAAAATGGATAAATACTTATACAAGAGGCTCATTGTTTACATAAACTGGCTAACTTCCAAAAGAGCATTGTTAATGATAAATCCACCACTGAAATAATAAACAGTAGTCTGTTGTACCTTTGGTAACATACACTTTCACATAGAATAATATCTTATGAGTTGTATTCCTTCTTCACATGCTCACAAACATACATACAACCATCCAACAAGATAATCATCTACATATATCAATTCATACCATCATAAAACATCCAAGTCAACCTAACACAATTTAAAATAGGCTACACCAATTCATTCCTATGGTGGTAAGGAATTAAACATGGACCACACAAAACCTCCTTTCTTAATCCAGTACACTACATATTCTCCATGACATTCAGAGATGATGAACAATTAATTATACATTACAATACAAATGGTTACTCTGAAACACATCAACCAATATCCAGATCGGTCTAGACCCAAAATATTAAATCTCAACACATAATAATATGAATGGGACCAGGAAAAACATGAAAAAAGATAGACCATCATAGTACACCATCTGGTGTTCATTCAACTATATCAATAAATAGAAATGGACTCATAAACTTGAAATACAAAAATACCACAAAATCAACCTAATTAACTAGGTAATATATGTTAACATCAATGAAAACCATTAATGACAATAGTAATCACATTTACAATAATCTCCCCCTTTATCATTGATGGAAAGATCCATCAACAACAAACAAAATAATTTATGGTGTCAACATCAAAACCTGCATTCTTCTCTCACTTTGACAAACATGACAAAGGGAAAAACTCCCCCTGAGAAACTCACTCTGCTCCCACTGAGAGGACACCTCCAAGCATTGATCCAAACATAATAATAAGCATACAATTCCCTCGACCAATGCACACCCCAGTGCATTTAGTACATACTAGAAAGGGGTAGGACCCCCAACTTTTGCCTGAGATACTCAAATATGTCCTTGCATAATGGTTTGGTGAAGAATATCTACAATATACTCTTTTGTAGGTACAAATTCAATCTTCACCTCACTTCTCAATACCTTCTCCCTCAAGAAATTATATATAATTGCTATATGCTTCATTCTGGAATGTTGTACCAAATTCTTAGAAATTCTTATAACACTGGTATTATCACACATAATTAAGATCAAATCATCAAATGATATGCCGATATCCTTTAGCATTTGTTTCATCCAAAATACCTAAGTGAAACAAGTAGACGCTACAATATATTCAGCCTCAATAATAGATACATATATAAAATCCAGTTTCTTACGTGACCATGAAACTAACCGGGAGGCAAGGAAATAAGCTCCACCACTAGTACTCCTTCTGTTATCAATACAAATGACCTGACCTGCAATAGTGTAAGCTGTTAGATTAAAGTATGAGTTCTTAGGATACCATAAGCCAAAATTTATGTTCCTTTCAAGTATTTGAACATCCTTTTCACTACAACAACATGTAATTCCTTCAGCTCTTGGTGAAATTGGACTGCCAAACAAATAACATATGTAATGTTTGGTCTAGTAGTAGTCAGATATAACAATCCTCCAATCATTGACCTATATTTACTTGGATCAACCTTTGGTGAATCATCTTCTTTTGTTAACTTGCATTCAGTAACAATAGGTGCACAAACCAGTTTAGAATTCTCCAATCCAAACTTCTTCAATAATTCTTTGACATACTTGGACTAAGAAATGAAAATTCCTTTTTTATTTTTATTTACTTGCATTCCAAGAAACAAATTCAACTCACCAATCATATAGACGTTTTAAATTCCTTCTGCATTTCATAAGAAAAAACTCTGCATGTATCATCATTTTGCCAAATATTATATCATTAGCATAGAGTATAACAATTAAGATTTGATCTAAAACAACCTTGTAGTACAAATTATTGTCAACGGATCCCTTCTTAAATCCCTGTCTAATCAAACATTTGTCTAATCTTCCATACCGGGCCCTAGGTTCCTTCTTCAATCTATATAGATCCTTCTTCGACGTGAAAACAAAATATGGATCACCTTATAACCTGAATCCTTCTGGGTTCTCAATGTAGACTTCTTATTTTAGTTCTCCATTCAAGAATACCAATTTTACATCCATCTGATACACTTTGAAATCCTTATAGGACGCAAAAGCTAATAATATTTTGATTGCTTCCTTTCGGGAAAAAAGAGCATATGTTTCTTCAAAAGAAATGTCCTCTATCTGAGTATAAATTTTTTAAACCATTCTTTCTTTGTTTCTTATCACCTTTTTATTCTCATCTATCTTGTTCCAGAATACCCACTTTGTTCCAATCACATTTTGTCTGTTGATCTGGGCACAAGCTCTCAAGTCTGATTTTTCTCTATCTTATCAAGCTCTTCTCTCATTTCCTTTATCCAATTTTTATCATTACAAGCTTCTTCAATAGTCTTTGGCTCAGATTCTAAAAGTAAACACAATAACACTTGTTGCTAAGAAACTCTACTTTTTGTGATTACTCCTTTATTCTTATCTCCTATAATCTAATTTTTTGAGTGGTTTTTCTACACATACCTTGGTGTCTTAGTTGTAGATTTTGGATCCTCCTTTGTCTCTTCTTCCTCTTTCATCAACTTTGTTGCCAAACTTCTTGAGATTGTCTTCATCTCTTTGAATGTAGCATTTAATCCCAATTTTTTTGAAATGCTTCATTATTGGTGCTCTTATGTACCCTATCTCATATGATGTTTTTCCACACCTCTTTCTATAAATTAGTTTGTAGAGTGTATACTATAGTGTGTATAACTTCTTTCCAATAGATATTTGTTTACCCTACTTCCTTGATTATTGTTCTGGTCGCCTCTTGAACTGTCTGATTCATCCTTTCTACCATAGCATTCCAATGTGGTGTCCTTGGGGTAGATAAATATCTTTTAATGCCATGTTTCTCATATAGACATTAAATTCATTAGACATAAACACTCCTCCTCTATAAGATCTCAAGCAATTGAATTTTCTATCAATTTTATTTTCAAATCTTTCCTTAAATAGCTTAAATTTTCTAATGCCTCTAATTTTTTTTTTTTATCAAGAATGCAACCCAAGTAAATTTGGAATAGTCATCAACCAAAAGAATGAAATATTTCTCACCTTGTAAGCTCCTTATTCTCGTTGGACCACATAGATTTGTATGCACAAGATCCAACAAGCTGGTAGAACATTGTTCCTTTCCTTTGAATGATGCTTTTGTCTACTTCCCTTCTTGACATCTTTTGCAAATAATATTATCTGGTTTGGTTAGTCTTGGTAGGTCTTTGATAGCACAAGTAAAACTTATTATTACCAAATTATCAAAGTTTATGTGACACATCCTCCGGTGCCAGAACCAATAGTCATCAATATAAATTACTAAGAATTTCCCTATATCTCCTTGCAACTAATACATATTTCCCATTTTCCTCCTTCCAATAGTAATAGCAGTTCCAGACTTCTTTCGCATCTCACAACTATTATCCTGAAGTCATTATAGCCATTTTCACACATCTATCCAACACTCAAAAGATTATGATATAAACCCTTCACATAATAAACATTGTCAGTGTTATTATTTCCATCAAAAGCAATAGAAGCAATTCCAACAATGTGTGCCTTTTGATTATCTCCAAAACTAATGGTTCCACCATCATATTTTTAAAGTTTCACAAAATTACTTTTACCACCAGTAATGTGATGTGAAAAAACACTATCAATAAACTATTCATCTTTATTTCTTCTAACATATAGGGTATTAAGTTCAACAGACTTCAGAAAAATGTTAGAGATATCAAATCTAGGTTCATTTTCCTCTACTAAGAACAAGCAGTCCTCATCTTTTGATTCATCATCTGATATACTAGCATTCTCATTGACATTAAGGGGTCCCAGGAGACATTAATGTATCCTAGGACCCCTTACAACCCCTTACCATGTATTAATGTATGGTAAGGGGTCCTAAGGGGTCGTTAGGGGTATTAATGGATCTTAGGACACACAAATGTACCCTAGGACCCCTTAGGACCTCTTACCATGCATTAGAGTATGGTAAGGGGTTCTAATGGGTCTTAAGGGGTCTTGGGACACATTAATGTGCCTAAGGACCCCTTAGGACCCTTTACCATACATTAATGTATGGTAAGGGGACCTAGGACATAGGACCCCTTAAGACACCTTACAACCCCTTAAGATCCCTTATCATACATTCATGTATCCTAGGACTCCTTAACAACCCCTACGATCCCTAAGATGTAGAGAGAGGGGTCCAAAAGGGTCCTAAGAGGTCATAAGGGGTCCTAGGATACATTAGTGTGTCCTAGGACCCCTTATGATCCCTTAGGACCGCTTATCATACATCTTACGGGTCATAATGGGTCATAAGGGATGGTAGGACACGTTAATGTGTCCTAGGACCCCTTATCATACATTAGTGTATGGTAAGGGGTCCTAAGGGGTCTTACGCGGTCCCAGGACACATTAATGTATCCTATGACACCTTATGAACCTTTACCATACATCTTAGGGGTCCTAAATGGTAGGGGTCGTGAGGGGTCTTAAGGGGTCCTAGGACACATTAATGTTACCTAGGACCCCTTAACAACCCTTACAACTCCTCAGATGTAGAGAGAGGGATCCTAAAAGGTACTAAGGGGCCATAAGGGGTCCTAGGATACATTAATGTGTTTTAGGATGCCTTATGACCCCTTAGGACCCCTCACCATACATCTTAGGGGTTCTAAAGGGTCCTAAGGGGTCATAAGGGGTCTTGGGACACATTAATGTGTCCTAGGACCCCTTAAGATCCCTTACCACCCCTTATGACTTGTTACCATACATTATTGTATTGTAGAGGATCCTAAGGGGTCGTAAAGGGTCTTGAGGGGTCCTAAGACACATTAATGTGTCCTAAGACCCCTTAACTAGCCTTAAAATCCCTAATATGTAGAGAGAGGGGTCCAAGAGGGTCTTAAGGGGTCATAGGACACATTAATGTGTCCTAGAACCCCTAAAGACCCCTCACAACCTGTTAGGACCCCTTACCATAAATTACTGTATGGTAAGGGGTCCTAGGACACATTAATGTGTCTTATAACCCCTTAAAAAGCCTTGGGACCCATGAGGTGTAGAAAGAGAGGTCCTAAATGGTTTTAAGGGGTCTTAGAATACATTAATGTATCCAAGGACCCCTTATGACCCCTTACTACCCCTTACCATACATCTTAGGGGTCCTAAAGGGTGGTAAGGGGTCATAAGGCATCCTAGGACATATTAATTTGTCCTAGGACCCCTTACAACCCCTTACCATACATTAGTGTATTTTAAGGGGTCATAAGGGGTCTTAAGGGGTCCTAGGACACATTAATGTGTCACGGGACCCTTTAACAACCCTTAAAACCCCTAATATTGTAGAGAGAGTGTTCCTAGAGGGTCCTAAGGGTTCCTAGGACACATTAACCCCTTACCATATATATTAGAGGTGCTAAATGGTCCTAAGGGGTCATAAGGGGTCCTAGGAGACATTAAAGTGTCCTAGGACCCCTTAAGACCCCTTACGAACCCTTAGGAATCCTTACCATATATTAGTGTATGGTAAGGGGTCCTAGGACAAATTAATGTGTCCTAGGATCCTGTCATAAGCCTTATGACCCCTAAGATGTAGAGAGAGAGGTACTAAAGGGTCCTAAGGGGTTATAAGGGATCCTAAGATCCCTTATGACCCCTTAGGAGTCTTTAGGACCCCCCTCTCTCTCTATTCTTACATTTGGCGTACGCCCTATAAGGAGTAAACCCTATGCAAAACACATAAAGCAAAATATTACACCGAATACAACATTGCATAACAGTTTTAGATAAATAGGGCGTACGCTCTATAGGGAGTGTGCTCTTTTAACTACATTGGGATCCACCAAGCCTAAGGCATGGATTTTCCTTGGGAATCCAACCTAAAGGCTTGGAGGATTCAAATAGGTCTAAGATGTGTTTTCCAGCAAACATACAAAAAACTCACATTTTTCATGTGTGCTCCCCTGTCAGGTTTGCACATGGTTCAACAATGACAAAATCATATTACATGATGTTCTAGATCTCTTTGTTAGTTGGATAAGTGCAAGAAGTTGGGTGCCAATTCGGCGGAAGTCTTGTGGACTTGAAAAATGCCGCTAGAAATAGGTACCCATCTTAGGCTCGGACATCCGATCTAAAATTCAAACGTATTTTTCTATGTCGATTTATTATATTTAAGAAATGGGTACATGTTTTTAAAAGTGTGCCCTTTTTTTAAATTTAGAATTTACAAGACCACCCTTTGCATTAGATTTTAGTTAGGGACAGGCTTGGTGGGACCAAGCCTATGCTTGGACCTCCAAAATAATGGCTAAGGCATTTCAATACCAGATTTTTGTCTTGCCGTAATTTTTTGAGGGTCTTCCTAATCGAATTTTTTGACAAAATGAAAACCAATTAGAGCACTTACTGTCTCAATTTTTAAAATATAAATTTTATAGTGATATGATCCATTTTACTATTTTTACAATATTTATTAATCAAAAGTGGTATCTAAACTTAAAATAGTAAGGTTCACTAAAACTTTAAAAACTTTTTTCTTTTTACATTTTTTTAAAAATAATTTATATGACATCAATCTACATAGAATTTCCTTGAAGATATAAAAAAAAAAAAGAATTTTGAAAAAATGTAAATTTTTCGTCAAATTATGGTGGTCGTACACCAAAGGTTTCAAAAATATATTTTATAGTCAATTAAAAATTAATTAAAAAAAAAATATTCAATAAATATATATATATATATATATATATATATATATATTATCATCAATCTTTGGTGTCTTAGGTATCTTTTCCCAGAAGGATTCACAATAATTTATTTATTTAGGTCAAAATATGGTGGTCGTACACGTGTGTGGTATGGTCCTGAAACAGGCATTTTGAAAAATTAGTTTTTAAACATGCCTACTAAAAATAACTTTCTACTATGTGGGTATTTAAATAAATTACATATTTGAAAAGTAGACTCCGAGCACTACATTTTCTATTAGTGAAGTGTTTTTAGATTCAATATCTAAGTGCCTCAAATTTTGACATACATTGACAGAAAATTTGAAAAATAGGGAAAACACTTCCACTTTTTGCCCAAAAAGTGAACTCAACTTCTTGCTGGCGCCCAGCTACCTTACCATACAATTTATTTTGAATTTTTATTAAATTAAGATTTTCATCTCTAATTTCTTTTGTAAGTATGTCAGATTTTTGTCAAAAACCAATGTGTAGTATTTTGGGCTTAGATTTTGCCTCATTCGTCGAATTTTGAAACAAGTTACTTTTTCATAAACTAGACTCCATTCTACATACTTAAAAAAAAAAAGATTTTTGATTAGTTTTTAATGATTTCTAGGGGGAGCTCGCACAAATTTCACATTTCCAAGATGTGTCCACTTCGAAAAATCATAAAAAATCATACATTCATAAATAAAAAATTAGCGGAAAAATCTTGGATAAATAAGCGATGTTAGATAACTTCTCACTAGAGCAATTAAAAAAATTTGATTTTTTTTTTAACATTTTAGGGGGAGCACACCAGACGCTGTTATGTTTTTTCACAGAAAAATAGGACCAATTTTTGTGCTCCCCCTCTTTTAGAACCTTAATCTCCACCATTTAAAAATAATAGTATTTTAGAAACTAGATTTAGAGTAATACAACTCTTGTTCTTGTCACATCTTGAAATTTTGAGTCTAACCATCTTCAATTTCTCATCGAAGTTCAGAGTTTGTCGATTTTAGAAAAAACAAAGTGGCATCTTATACCCCCTTTTTGGTCCCCCATCTTTGTGCACTTACCCTGCATTGTGATGCAATCTTATTGTCATTATCTTGTGGAAGTTATCTTGGTCTTTCTTTGATCCTAGGGGTGGTTTTCGTGTTTTAGAGTCACCTAAAACTCTAAAATAGATATTGAATTTCAGTGCTCAATATCTTAGTGTAGGGGATTGGTGTCTCATGTATGTTGGTGCCTGCATATGCAATTGGAGATTGGTGTCTCTGATAGATTGGTGACTAGTTCATATTATAATTTCCTCATTGTATTCTTACTTTGTGAGGCTAGATTCAGGTAGCAGATATAATCAACTATTCTCACTACATGATTTTTCCCTTCTGGGTTTCCACATAAATCTAATATTCATATGTGTGAATGTGTTCTTATGTTCTTTATTTGATAAGTTGCAAATATATGCTCTTATGATCAATAAATATGTGATGATTAGAGAAATTGTTAATGATAAATAATGTTCAATCAAGTTGAATTTTACATAAATGGATTTATTTCACCCTCTTAATATATTGATGTGCTTAAGAATACACTCCTATTCTCTTTCTCCACCTACACACCCCCTTTCATGAAAATTCTATGTTGTTTATGCTTTGAGGGATGTCCATGTCCTATTTGAAAGATCTCATTTCATTGCAAACAAAGAGGATGATGTTATATTTTGTGAACTTGTGTGTTCTTTGCCTTGCAATTGCATTTGCTTTAACATCTCTCTCTCTCTCTCTCTCACACACACACACACACACACACGCGCGCGCGCGCGCGCGCGTGCGCGCGCGTACGCACGCACGCACA
>MU226863.1:909175-942249 GCA_018584345.1 Thuja plicata
CCCTCAACAACTCAGGAAGTCCAAGCCATAGGCCTACAAGAATAGAGGGGGCGGGACCCGACGACATCCAAAACACAAACCTTGGCATCCAACACACATGGATGAAATAGACAAAATGACTAAGAGAAACATTAACCAAACTCAAGACACAAAAAACACCCGAAAACCATGAATATAACACACGATCAAATGGTCTCCACCAAGCAAGAGAGCAGAGAACAGATAAATGACTACCATAGTCCACCCCACCCTTTGGAAATGGCTCAAGAAAGGTAGCCCAAATAGACAAGGATACCCCATCCGTAGAAGACTGCACATGGATAAAAGGACTTCCAAAAATATGAGAGCAACATAGAGACATGTGGCCATAGAAGACAACCACACCCAAGAAAGATGCATCCTCTAAAGATAGCCTAAGAGAAATGACCCAATTAGAAAGGAACACCCCTTCCGCAAACCACTCCTTTTTCTAGAAAAGATCCAACACATACTGCAAAAAAAACCAATGTTTCTAGCCTTCATTTGTAAACAAACAGGCAACTGGAGAAGATCTACCATCATCATCTGCTTCCTCTTGCTCATCCCCATATGCATTCCCATTTGAAATCACCTCCACCTCTCCCTTTCCCACTCATACGCTCCATCATTCCTATGATGATAACCCTTTCTAGCTTCAATAGTTAGGTTCATTATTTTGCATACATTTTGGTTCTTCCAACAATATGTATTTCTTACAATTTTTAATTTTAAAACTAGCTATCTTTCTCTTTTTCTTAGCATAAATAGAAAAGGTGGAAATGATCTAGATAAGAGGAAGAGGAAGAGGAAGAGGAGGAGAGAGAGGGGAGAGAGGGAAAGGGAGAGAGAGAGGGATGAGGATGGGAGGGGGAGAGAGAGAGAGATTATTTTACAGATATATTTTCTTTTATTAGACCTTCTATCCATGTGGTTGTATCACATTTTCTCATAATAAACATAAATTAACTAGATAATAACATGAATATGTAAATTTTACTTTTACATAATAATTTGACCCATGAGAGAAAAGTGTTGTTAAGATTATAAACTTTTAAATGTCAACTTTTAAGGGATTAATATAAATAATTTTTTGTGATTATTTTTTGACAATGAATCATAAATTGCAGGCAAGAAGATTTCTCATAAATACTATTTATGAGTGTATAAGGGAGAGAAGAAAAAATCCAGAGGTGATTCATAATGATATATTGACTAAGCTTTTGGAAGAAAATATATTTTTAGATGAAATTATTGCGGATACACTACTTTTTCTTCTCTTCGCGGGTTTTGAGACTTCATCTTCAGCCATGGCATTTTCTATAAAGTTTATCACCGAGAATCCGAGAGCATTAGAAGAACTAAGGGTAAGTGCACTAATCCAACTCCAAATATAGTTAATAGTAATTTTACATTACTTTCACTTTAGGTAAGTTATAACCATTAAAGTAAAATGTGGTCCTTATTAAGAAGGAAATTGTTCTTATTTTTTTAATGGTTAAGTTACATGAGTTATATAAATTCTATTAAAAATATATTTTAGATAAGTTTGACTTTAATTTTTTTATAACTTTTATGTTTATATTTATTATTTTCATGATATTTATAGATTTTTTGATTAAGTAAAAATAGGTTTTGAAAGGACGTGAAACCTTTTACAACCAAAAAAGAACCGAGAGATAGAACATTAAGAGAACCAAATTACAGCAGTGAATCAACACCAGACACACCAAAGGGAGTAAACAAGCACTCCCACAAATAAGAAACCAAGACCAAAACAACAATCAGCAAAAAAGGGCAGCAAGAAATCATTTAGTCCCACCCTTATGTGACCTTAAATTCTTATCAAAAGGAGGCTTGGGAGACTTAATTTTCTTTCCTTTGACAGTTTTCCATCCATCCTCCATCAACAACACATCATTCTTCCCCGAAAAAGAAATAACAGAGAAACCCACAACCTGAGAGGCAGGGTTGTCCTTTCTAGCACACCCGGCAAGGAAAGAGACAACAATCCCCCCCCTGAAGGAAACTGGGAGCCATCCACAACACCAGCATTAAGGATAACAGAAACAAAGATAGCATCAACCACATGGCAGGGATAGCAGCCACATCTCCTGACATAACATCAACACCATTCTGACCTAGGACAACGTCAGGGTCAGAAAAAGAAACATCCTTTGGGATAGCATCCGTAACAACGACATTAGAAGCTTTAGTAGCGGGAAAATCCTGAGGTGGACTATCATCTAAACCCCCATCCTTAGAAACTTTCTAAACTGAATAATGGTGGTCATTTGCACCCACCCACCAATAGGGCAATTTCTTTGATTTTACCCTATCTAATAAACACTTGGCAGCAATATGGCCAGTCTTGTGGCACTTTCTGCATCTGAATGGAATTCCCTCATAATCAAGGGTCTGGGTCCAAGAGCCCCGAGAAGAGGCCAAGGTCAGCATCTCAAGGAGACCTTTAGAGACATCAACCTCCACAAGGATACGAGCATATGTCAGATGAAAGATGTTAGAAGAACCCAGATCAACCATCAAAAAATCCCCAATAGCCTCGCCTATAGCCTCCAAGACAGAGTCTATCCAAAGATGCAGGGGAAGATTCGGAAGCCTCACCCATAAATGAAATTTATTAAAAGATTCAGTAGAATGATCAAAATCCTTATGTCAGGGTTTGGTCATCAAAGGATAAGGATCATCCCAAGTGAAGGAACTACCCAAAATAGTGTCCCAATCTTCATCATTGTCAAATTTCACAATAAAAAACCCCTTGCCATAGGGTATATCTAAAAAGATTCATCCAAAAAAGGCTCCCAATATTTGGACATCCAAGCATGTAAATCAGAAAGAGAGGGAAAAAAACCCCTGAATCTAAAAATAGCAGCAAAAGAGGAATAATCCTCTGCATCATTAAAAATCTCATCAACTATATCCATTTCTAGATTAACCACCAAAGGGTTACTTACAGCGATAGGCGTAACGGATATGGGTCGACAATCACCCCTCTCAGGAAGAGGAAGACCAATGGAAGAAGCCGCGTTGATATCAGCTTCAAAGGTCGCAACATCAGCGTAGGATGCAGGGCCAACAGTATCACAGGCCCCCGCCACAAAAGGCTGAGGGCACACCACTGAATGCCCTCTCCTGCTGTAGCCATCCAACAGACCATCATATCCCAACGAGCAAGAAGCGGCAGCAGAGGTTTCATTTGAAATCACGCGTGCAGCGGCAGCAGCTGGAATCCCCTGCGCATAAGAAATAGAAGCAGCACACACTGATGTAGTCACCCCAATCCCAGACAGAAGCAGAACTGCCAGGCGGGAAACGTCGGGGTTTGAATCTCCCACGCGGGAGGCAGCAGCAGGAGCGGGAGGCATCTCGATTTATCACTCTCTTAGTTAGTGGTCTTTTATCTCCGATATTTATAGATGTTATTGAATGCTTAAATATGTCTTATATTTTTCATTGACAAGCTTTTTTCAAAAGTTGTTTCATATAGTATTTGATAGGTACAAATACTCATACACAAATTAATTAGGATTTAATAATACCTCTATGTGTTGTTACTGGTTTGTAAGAATCTCATTAGTTAGATAATTTAAGATATCTTTGCATGATGATTATATTTAAAATAAGTAACTTTGAATATTATAATAACTTTGATTACACACAAAAATCTAATCTAGTTAAATAAATACAAGCAATTCATACAATATAGTAAAATAATTAATAAATCTAGGATAAATATAATATAAATGAAATAAATTTGATAATTAAGTAGTATGATAAAGAGCATTTTGCTCTAAGATAGACACATATGTTGACTATTCTAGAATTATTTTCCTTGCCATAAAATTACTTAGATTGATCTAATGAACATCTTATAATCTAATTTAGATTAGGAAACCCGTTTGGAATCATGTCACACCTTACATAATCAATATTGAATATCATAAAGTTCATCTAACATTAAAAAATGATCTAAATAATGTGTATGAATGTTTTAGCAAAAATATTCTCTTGTATCTTGTTCCCCTTCACCTATTTGTATTTGAGAAGTCAATATACTTTAAAGAGTTTTTTGAAATATTGGGTGAATGATTTCTCCTAGCCAAGCCCCTTGATGGACCAAATTAATGAATATTGAAAAAGATCAATGACAAAATTTATGAATATGTAGTTCTAATTAATTTGTCATCATTTTAATTTTTTTATCACCCTTTAAAATTGAAGTGTTCTCTAATTATTCTTCTCTTACATTCTATCAAATTAAGTGTATGATGATTTTATTTAAATCCATGTGGAATAGTTGTTGACATTTAGCATAAAATACATGCTAGGTTTGCTTATAATTACAATTTCAAGAAGGGAAAAATAGAATATGGATTTGATAATTGTTTTATTATCCTTTCCACTTTCTTCAAAATTTAGTTTGCTCAATCTTGTGTCTCTTGTTGATCCAAGATTTTGCGTTCAGGAAGGTAACAACCCTTATGGGGAGCTTTGCACATGGGGGACCTAATGATTTATGTAGAGCAACCTCTGATATTTTAGAAGTCGATTCTTCCTACTATTGGTTTTTTGGAAAATGGGAAGGAATGGAAAGCACAGAAAAAAAAACCTAACCTAAGGCAGTGGACCAAGGATTTTACAACCCTTTTAATTTTCTTTCAAAAATAACAGGAACAAGCAACCTCGAAATATTGAACAAAAAACATGACATACTCTTCATTGTTGGAAAGAGAATATAATGCAAATGGTAGGTATACATAGTACAAAATATTTAGATCTCTTTGTGAGAAGCACCTGTTAAGGCTCGCAGGAGTTGATCCTATTATCTCACTAAAATGGTTATTCCATGCAAACTTTTCTCACTAGATGATATAGTATAACCTCAAATCACAAACTATTACAAATGATTAAAGGAGTATAAAACATGATTAAAAACCCTACATATTTATGATGAAATTATAAAAGCCATAAACCACAAAAATTAATAGCTACATTCACCTAAAATTGACACACGAAGCTTTAAAAACAATCACAAAACCAAAGTAAACACACAATAGAGGAAAACTAGGCACAATATGATATGTTTATCGATTAACTGTATACAAAGCTAAGGTCTGAGAATGAAATTGTAGCGATTTCTAAGTGTCCTTCTCTTTCCAAAGTGGTGAACAAAAAATAAAAAACAACCTCCCTTATTACAATGTGCCCATAGGCATATATAGAAAGATTTCCCTCTAACTAGAAAAATTTGTAACTAAAAAGGGTTATGCATATCTATCGTGTGTAGTTTTCATGATGGTGGTTGTTACAACTACCTCATCATGGCTGATAGTTTACATTGATAGATTTATCTCATGCATGTGAATTGACTGCCAACTATACCTTTTTCAATCCTGTTTCCATCATGAGGAAGTGACTTTTCAATTCCGCTCGTGGTGATTAGTCCTTCTGAATACATAGCAACAGTTTCTAAGTTTTGAATCTAATCTCTCTCAAGGTGCTCTTTGATATTTGATGCTTTTTCTTAAAGGATGTGGTTCTATGATTATAGTTTAGACATGTATCATGCACCTATAGGAGTTCTTTGAAGTTCTTCCCTTTAGCTTGCATTGAACTTGCATAGTGCCAACACATGCAAGCCAACATGATTGATTGAAGATTGATTGCTAGTGCCTTAAAGATTAAGCAATATACTAACATGTATCCCATCGCATCATAGAATGAAGAGGAGGACATCTTGGACTTGTTGAAAACTATGCCAATTTGGCACTTGGTTATTCCAACTTGGTGGGGTCATAACTCCCTACTCAATGCTCAAAATTCAAAACTGCTTATACCATAGGAAAGGTCTTTGAAAGATATAATTGAAGTCCCTTGACACAATGCCTTCAAAAAATTTACTTAATGAACCGATGACAGTTTTAACCCTGAATTTCGCTCCAAAGGCCTCTGAAAATGCAAACTACTAAAAGATAGAAAAAATACCAAAAAATATATTTTCCCTTTTTCTTTTCTTTGCCTAGTCTATCACTTATGCATGGCCTTATATTTCCTTTAGATTTCTCTGGATGAAGGTCATTGTAGATAAAATCTACATCTCTCAAACAACTTGAAGGGATAAATTGTTTACTTGAAGATAGGAAAAGAATATCTAAGAATCAGTACAAAATGGGGATTATATATAGAGATCAATGGAAATGAATAATTACAATTATGTGAACCAATATAAAACAAGAGTATTTAACTTTTCAATCTATTATTGCATTAATAAATCCTCACTATTAAGGTGGGCACAAGAATAAATAAGGAGTGACATAAATATCCTAATTTCACCTTGACATTTTACGCCCACTTTTAAATGCATGCAAATCTAACTTGATCATGTTATTCAAAATTTTATAGGCATTCTTGTTGTAAGATTTGGCTATGAATATAGTTACCTCAATCTAATAAAAGATAAAAAGTAACTAACTTTAGCTAAGTGAATAAAGTAATAAAGGTCCCAATCATATAATTAATTAGATAATGTCCTAATTACTCCAACACCCCTTTAAGATTAACATAGGGATAAGCTAAAGGGATGGCGATGAATGCACCAAAGGATGGGTCCCAAAAACAAGGCTTGATGCACCCATGTACTAGCCAACGCAATCTCTCATAGCCTAAGAAAAGGAGAAAATTTAGTGGTAGAAAAATCCTCTTCAAAAGAGATTGTACTGGTGAAAGAAGGGAAAAAGTAGGACTCAATGTGAGCCCCCCCGTGACTTCTTTTCTCATAATAGTACAATAAATTCCCCACATAGAAGAGAGAAAATGAGGATATAAATAGCTCCAAAGAGAACTGGCTCTTGGGTCAATACTGATAGTTTGAAGATAGAACATGATCTACTACCTATAAGCAACATTTCCCCCCTTATGAAGAAAGAAATACAATGGAAATAGAAGAAGTCACTCCCATAAACTAGAAGAAGTAGGAATCCAAATCCAAATTTTGTGTGCCTCTAGAAACTTATCAAATTTTTCTATTTCCATGAAGGATGATGATTTCACAAACAAATTAGGTACATGTCCAATTAATATAGAAGGTGACAATATATGACTTTGTGAAGGCTGATATAGAAAAATCTCCATCGGAAATGAAGATAAGTTGACATGAATATCAACAAAGAGGATATGAATTTCCTGTAGATTATCCTCCATATCCATAATATGAGACTCCACAAAAAATGAAGCAATTATAGATAAATAAGAATCTCAATTGGGAAGAAATTAAACAACTTTTGCACTCTCTCACTAGTAGTACTCAATGAATTATTGGAACAAAAGATGAATTATCTTGCTTAATATTAATAAGACTCTTAACTAATGAAGGCATGCCAATTCTCTCTATGGGTGGAGAAGGAGAAACTTGAGGTTTTGAAGTGGTATCAAATGATAGACCAAATGCACTCAAAAGAAAGTTTTTAATATTGTAATGTGAGGCATTAGGACACCATTCATCCACATGTTGTTTAATCCCACAATATTTACATATAAAAATATTATGCATGATTCACTCCTCAAGATTGTTAGGAAACAATTTTTCAAACCCAATTACATTTAACCCATTTCGTACATAACACTTGAGAGAAAACCATGAATATAGGCTTACGCAATAACCATTGTGCATAGATCAAATAGACAAGCTACATGATTTCACAAGATACATCTTGGGAAAATCCTCATGAAGGAAAAAACCCATCCTCCTAAAACAACCATACTCCATCATATTATTTAGTCATAAATCCATACAAATCACTTACATAGGTACATTAAATACTTCTTAAACATCAGACCTCTCCCATCATCCTCCACGTGTCTAATCATGAATCCACAGTCACACATCCCATGCCATGCTTTAAATATGCACTCCTTAGATAGACTTAATAACATCTCGTGTAAATAGAAAGATAATAATATTTTCGTGCTTAAGTTGTAGGGAAATGTAGTAGCACTCATAAAACTAAAATAAAATATTCATAGGAAATTAATACATGAATAAACAAAATAAAAATTTTCATTGAATGAATGAGAATGCCATTGCAATACGAGATTTGTGAACTAGACTATTATCTAGGGGATGATGGTGTCCTTAAATACTAAAAATATATTAACTAAATTTGGTAGATTATGAGCAAGAATCCTTGAGAAATTACCTAGTGTAACTTGTGAGGTGCATCTTGAGATAACTAGAATGTACATGTATATACCAAATATCCATTTTTTGGGTAATAATTAAGAATGTTGCTAATTCATTGTAAAGTTCCTAGAGTGTGAGAAAATCAAAGTTGATCTCTACTGACAAATAGTAAAATTATAGCCACATTATGTATCATGACACAAATGGTCAATTAATTTAATTTATTTAATGACATTTTCACCAAAAAATGTCATAATCATGATACTATTTTTGTGGTGTATGATAGGTTAAAACCAAAGTGGTACACATCATACTAACAATGTTAAGGATGATACTCAAATTTTCGAAAGGCAGTTCTTAATGGAGATAGTTAGGTGGCACAAGATACTCAATGTATTCATATTTGATAGGGATAATTTACTTGCCTTTAATTCTTGGACCACTTTCATGGTAGCTCTTAGTAGTAACTCACTTTTAAGATTGATTGCCACCTAAAATAGATGAACAAACTAAGAGATTTAATCAAATTATAAATGATAAGATGCACATATACATAATGGATCAACCTGTAAAGTGGGAAGGTATATTCCATTGGTAGAGTTTACCTACAACAACTCCTATCATTCCTCCATTCAAAGTATATCTCCTAAAGACTTTATGATAAAAACTTCAAATTTTCAATAAGATGGGATAAATAGACACCTAAGTACAACTATTGTACTAGAATTGCTTCATGTGTATGATAGGTAGGTGCATATTACTAAGGATACATTGCAAGAAAATTGGATTTATGTAGATGCAAAAATAACTCCACATTAATTCACATTAGGTGATAGGATATATTTTTACATAGATCACATAAAAGTTTGATTAAATTTGGTAATAGATCAAAAATATCCTTATAATTTATTAAACCATTTTATATATAAATATGAATAATTATGTTTATTTTATATGTATTTATAGATTATACATAAATTTTAAAATTATAAATTGATTACCAGATTATATATTCCATATTGTCAATCCCTCAGTATTTGTGTCCCTAAATTTGGATCCCCTCTACAATTATAAATGTTGTTTCCATTTTAAAATAGGTTTTTTTTTCTATCTTCCTACATGTATTGTTATGCCTTTACTACCCTCATATGAACTTTTTAAGGGATTAGACCAAAGAATAATTTTCAAACAAAAAAAAATCTAACATACTAAATTTAAACAATTTAATGGGGTGATCAGGCTGAGCATGATGATATCATAAAGTCTAAAGGAAATGCTGGTGGAAAGCTTACATGGGATGACTACCAATCCATGAAATTCACCCATTGTGTGAGTAGATCTCATCTTCCATACCATGCATGTTTTCTTTGATAATGTATACAAATTTAGAGGGAATTGCTAATTACTTTGCAATTGCAGGTAATTAATGAAACACTTAGATTGGCGAGTGCTGCTCCATGTTTATTCAGAGAAACCATGCAAGACATTAAAGTAAAAGGTTGTTCTAAGATCAGGGCTTCTAAACTAACATCACTATTTTATTTTCTTTGGGTCATTGTGTTATCGGAATATAATTATGTTAATGTTCACCGTAGGTTTTGTAATTCCCAAGGGATGGAATATATTTGCTTTAGTAAGTGCCATCAATTTGGATGACAAGTATTATTATGAAGCTGACAAGTTTCATCCTTGGCGCTGGCAAAATGAGGCATGATTCCTTTTTTCCTTAATTATCTTGGTATTATGCTTTGATGGTAGGTTTTCAATTAAACTTCATAATTTTGTGTAAATTGTTTCCACAATTCATTTCATTTGCAGAAGCTTTTAGATGCCTCGTTTTACATGCCCTTTGGAGGAGGTAGCAGGCTTTGTCCAGGTCTTCATTTGGGCAGATTTGAAATTGCTCTATTTCTTCATTACATTATTACTAAATTTAGGTCAGTATCTTTCTTATAGTTTATGAGGTTATCATTGTTTTAATCTTTAATATTATAAGCAATTTATGAGGTTATCATTGGTTTAATCTTTAATGTTTGAATGCTTGTGACAGATGGGAGCCACTGGAAACAGATCATGCTACCTACTTTCCTCTTCCTTGTATGAAAAAGGGATTTCCCCTTCATTTATACCCTCGATTGAAAGATGAGGAAAAGTGAACTATATGATATGAAAACTGTTATATTCTTGGTTGGTGAGATCGACTCACATTTTAATGCTGAAGTCAAGAACACAGAAATAGAGAACCTAATAGTTAAGATGCTCAAACTATATTAGTATTTTCTACAAATACTATATTATTAAAAGTTGAATTATTGTAATTTATAAGTAGCAATACAATATTAACTAATTGAAATAAATATACAATTTTCTCAAATGTTTTAATAATATTATAATTTTGGCTAATAATAATATATTTATCATTGATACAAGTTCTTAAGATTTAAAGCATATATTTTTTTTTCTTTCAATTTATTTTTATCAATTTAATTAAATAAAATATAAATTATCTAGTCATGGTGTTTTGGATATGCAATAATTAAGGAAATATAGGTTGTCTTACATGTAAAAAGAAACAAGTGTTGTTTATTAGTGGGTTCTAGTTAAATATTATGCTTACTATTACCTAGCAATCTAGGATTTTAACAATCATGCCTCAATTACCAATCTAGCACACCTTTCAACTTGTTTATTATTACCAATTCAATTTTACGATGGATCTCATTTATTTCTATTTTCTTATAACCTCCATCATCTTCTATTATTTTAGTTCTAATCATGTTTAATGTTTATGGTATTGCCTAGATGAACTAAGGCCTTTTCATATTATTAATGTTTTTTACAACATTACTATGCATACATTTCACCCTTTTCATTAGAAAGTGAATATATTAAATGTCTATATCATATGAAATTGTGTTTTCTAAGTCGAATTGCATTTGAATTCAAACAATAGTGATGCCTATTAGCATTATGTGTTCAATGTTGTCATTGATGTCAAATTGTTGTATCCATTAATGTCAACTTGATGCAAAGAAGTGTAGAAGAAGTATGAGAGTACATAAAGTGTGATATGTAGGAAAGAGTATTTGAAGTTTGATATGCACGAAAGAGTATATGAAGTTTGATATGTAGGAAAGAGTACTTAAGCCTAACATACATGAATGAGTATTTGAATTCTACTATGTAAGAAAAAGTATTTGAAGTTTGATATACAGGAAAGAGTTTTTGAAGTAATGTACTATAAGCTCACATGATTAATCTAATGATTGGTGGCGATACCAAGGTTGTATGAGGTCTATCCAGGAAGATGTGAGAATAGGAAGTTGAAATATGTAGGAAAGAAAATTTGAATTCCTTATGGGAGAATTATTTGTATTCCTCTACATAAGAAGTTGATGACTTGCAATGTTGGTATTGTAATGCATGGTCTATGAATTTTGCACTATCATTTTTTCAAGTCCACAACATTTTAGAAGAAGTTGTAGTACATGTTATTTCCTAACAGAAAAGTTTGCTATCAACAATGTTCGGATAGGTTTGGAAAATGATCTGCATTGGCATCCTAGGTGTCTAATTTGGTGGACATGTCTCTAACATTTGTACAATGTTATAGTTTGAATATTTTATGTTGGTTTTCTTTGCAAGTGAATATGTGTTGTTCTGAGTGGGATATTGTTCTCTTTGTTGGTCTCTACCTGACTTAGCTAATTTTGATGAAATAAATTATAAATTATTGGTCTAAAAATATACATTAGAAGTGGTTTAAGATATTGAACTAGGTCCTTTTATGTATTATTGTGCTTCACATGATGTCATATGCATTGGAGAGTGTTTTTGGGTCGACCCGCTGACATACTTTATCATTTTTTTTGCACATTTCAATTGGGTCTGATCTTAAATATGGTTGTAATGCTTGAACTTTGATGAACTCATTTATGGATGACATTTCATGAAGAATTTGGTTACCCTTTATCTCGTGGGGTTAATCACATTAAATATATGTGCTCATGGTGGCGGAATTTATACCAACATTGTTTATCTTTTATGGCGTACCTAGTTGAATTTGTAATGATCAATCTTATATATATTTGAGTACAAAAAGATGAATTGGATGTGGAATCAATGTGAATAATGTATGAATCAAATGTGAAGTTAGAGTAATATGATTGAGGGAGATCTAAGGCTGAAGAGTGAAAATTTGACTAAGTATTTAGAGATTTTGATCAGGAGATCCTATATATTTTTATTTCTTCATTTCCCTCTACCTACTAGAAGTTTGTGCTTCCATCTAGCAGCTTGTGTAGATTTTCTTTAATTTATAATTTCTACATTCGAGAAATGTGTGCTTCCATGGTATTGTTCCTAAAACAAACATTCATATGGTGGTAAATTCTCACCATAGTTTCTCCCATATTGAGTTTTCCACGTAAATTTGGTGTTCATGTGTATGTATTTCATTGCTATATCTTTCATTGATGGTTAGTTGGTTTAAAGTTAATTTCTATGGTGTATGATAGATTAAGTTAAGTTTCTTTGTGCATGGTGTTGCACCCCCCACCCCCCTCTTAGCATGTGGAAGTGTTCAACAATTAGTATTAGATCTAAATTTCTCATGAAGAAACTTAACTGCTTAAGGTAGATTCGAGATGGAAAGTGAACATGGTTTAAAAGTATGAAATTTTGTTGGAACAAATTATACATTCTAAAAGGAAAGGATGGAAACACATTTGGAATGAATGCCATTTGGAGTTATAGAAGTTGTCAAAATTGTTGCACACCTTTGGCATCTTGTAATCCTTCTACACAAGATGAGATCAAGGCTCATGAGAACAATCCAAAATATAGGAATGCTATTATCAGTGGTTTGGGTGATTTGGAGTTGCTAAAAATAATTAGATGCAAGACTAAATACAAAATTTTGGAAAGGTTGGGTGGTATATATGAAGGATATGAGAAGATAAGAAAATCAAGTTGCAAAACTTGAAGAATAAGTTTGACTCCTTGAGAATGTCTAAGGATACAAATTTTGAAGGATACCTACATCGTGAAACTACAGAAGACAATGAGGTTTTTTTGAAAGTGATAATAACTGTAGACTTCGTCTATGTGGGTCTGCCTTTAAGCCCCCTTTTCTTCCACCTCATTCAAACCAATTAGTTCATGGAGCTGCGGAGCACCTTCATTTCAAACCTTCCCTTGCAAATGACATGTGTCACCTAGGTAGAGTTTCAAGAACCTTTGCATGAGGCTTCCCCACTACAAGGTCTGCTAGTATGACACATGTACCACAATCCTTTCTCATCAGTTGAGGTACTACCACAATGGATATTCAGGAAATATTTTACTAAAGCATAACCTACATGACTAAAAAAAATTAAACAACTATCTAAAGGTGCATCATTCAGTTAGCCTAAATAATCATTTAGCATCATCAAAAATCCACCATGATACCACTTTCATCTGCAGCTAGTAGGCATGCTGCGATCAACCAATGGAGAAGAAACACTTATCTGTATCCTTGATGATGGATTGACCCATGTCTGATTCTTTGGCATGATCTATGATTGTAACAGAATAGTGATCAATGTATGATCAAAAAATTCTAGAGGGTTGTTCTATAAAACCATATGGCTTACATTGTAATAAGTTTAGTCAATCGATAGTTGGTCAAATTTAGGCCTAGGTGGGTAATTGAAACTCCATTTTAGTCATCTCAGAAATATTATTAAATTTACAGAGTTTGAAGATTTATGAGAAAAGGACTCTATGACTTGTCATCCAGAGGTGTATATTGTAACATATGTATTTTGGGACATACTCTCCACCCTTGGCATTTTTTCTCTTAATAAATCATGGGGACTATGCCTATGCTACCTTTTCCTTTTTGTTAATCAATGTGTCCTATGCTGAATCTTTACAAGTCTATTAAGGTTTTCTTATGGTGGTGCAATTATTTTTTGTTTGTTTGGGTATTGTGGTGATCATTATGCTTTTCCTCTCCGTTGGTTCCCAAATCAACAGATTGGAAAGTTCTAAGATTATGCCTGATTCTATATTCAAACTTCCCTCTTGATCTGGCCAACGAACATGATCAATCAAATATGATTGAAATCATCTACTCTTCAGGCTCTGCAAGACCAAGGCAGATAGACCTATTCTCCAATTTCCAAATCAAATATTTTTATCGAAGGTTAATTGTTATCTTTTATTTTGATTTCTATGTGATCTATCAAGATGGATTAAGGTCTTGGAATAGATTCACTTGTGTGTCTCTTCACTACTATTTCTCACCATCTTTATATTCAATTATTTACTGTTACTTCCTCAACCGATTTTAAGCCTTCTATTGCTTTGAATTCTCCTAATATCTGATTGCTTCTATCTATCCTACTGTTACTACTTGATTCACTACTACTAAAATTTGTTATGTGTTTAAGTATATATAGATTTATATTAGACCAGTGCCTTATTTAATTTCAAAAATAGAGTCATCACTTACAAACCCTATGTATAACTCTAAAAGATAATTTGTAAACCCTCCCTCAGATGGATCTGTCAACTACCCAACCTCCAATGCTATATAATTGTATGATATTATTCACAGTTAGTCTAATTGAATTTAACTTTCCTTATGAAAGACCAATTAGAAAAGACACAACGGGAAAAATGAACCTCAGATGTGTCTTGATGTTCCAACTATGTAACAACACACAATTTCTTCACACAGTGACTTAGAGTAGCAATTATCAACCATAGATAATTAGAACAGAGAACTGATTTACAACATAAAATAATCCACAACACATATGCAAATAAGAGAACTGAATTTGTATTTCTTGAAAGTAGATATTACATCGTGTATGTATTGTAAAATCTGAATTTTTGTCTCTCTTTACATTTTACACCACATATATATGTGGTTGAATGGTTTTTACACCCCTTAAGGGTGAAAAGACACCACCTTATAAAAAATATTTTGAAAAAATAATCAACTAATTAATTAATAACTACCTATTTTTCATATTTTGGCTTGGTCAGAAACCCAAAACACCTTGTGAAAAGATAAGATTTTGACTGGAGAATGGAAATTGAATTTTCTGAACTGATTGTTTTTTATATTTTCAAATTTTTATCGTTTGCATCCTCTGTTGACACCATCTTCGCAGAAGGGAAAAATTCCACAAATTTTGAATCATGTTTTATCAGGGATTTTATTCTGATAGAAATATTTCCGAGTTGCGAGCCTCGAAGCAATTTTCTTGATCTGTCTAGTGTCATTCGAATTCCATTACACTCTGTATGCATGATTCTCCTTGATCGATTTCACTTTTCGTGCAATTCCTTTCGTCTTTTGGATCTCCCACAATTCATCTTGAATGCATTAACACAAGAAACAATTTACTCTAATCGTCAATTTTCATAAATTGGCTTGTGTGACGGATTGATCATCGGTATCATGTCATCAACGTCTTCCCTTTAATATCTTACTCATATCATTGTAATTGTCTTTGGACTAATCTGAAGAAATCCTCCTGTTGGCCCTCCTTTTATAAAACATCCATTCAATCAGTAAACCCTCTAATAGGTTTCATCAATCAATTATATCCTTATGTTATCTGATGGGCCTCCTTAAAGGCCATCTTTTCAAATGCTTTTTATTTTCTTTCCAGCTGTTTTCTTTCAAAATAGATACTTAAACTTATGGTTTTATATGTATATTTTGTATATGTAAGGACATAAGTAGTAAAATGGATGAAAAGGGAACATAGTATATTTGCTTGGAACTGATGGATAAAATGATAACATGAAGTAGTTATATGCTAATGAATGATCATATTTCCTCTGCTATGTTTGTGGGTAGTTTCCTTCCTGTAGCCATATGCCTTGTAGGAGTATTAATTGAAATCTAACACTTCTTTCCTTATATTAATGATGAAAATATGTATGTCTCAAAGGTTGTGTGTGCATTGATTATGTTGTAGGGAGCAGTCGTGGTGAATTAAAGATCAGCATCATGATGCTAAAGAAGGCAAAAGACAGTCGTTGTTGCAAAGACATCATCATGTCAAAGAGGCTGAGCAAGAGATTTAAGTAAGTTAAGGCGTCACTGCAAGATCTTCACAGGAAGAACAAATCAATTCAGTTTCCTGTTAAAGATAGCGCGCGGATCTAGAGGCACCACGTACTATATTCTGGGAAGACTTATTGTCTATGGTTGATATTTCTGTTATGAAGCATTATGAATATGTAAGGATCCTCATTAATGGAGTTATTTTAGATTTAGGGAGTAGTTGTAGATTTCCTTTAAATAAGATGACTATTGTAACTCTTTGGAGTTAGTTGAGTTAGTAGTTATTTTCTGAATAGAAGTTGATACAATTGTTGTACTGTTTATTTTATCCAGTGTATTTTCCATGAATGAATAGAATGCACAAGTTGAGTTCAATTATGCTATCTTGATTGTGTTTCTATTCACTCATCCAAGGGTGCCCACTTGGTGAGTGAATTCCCTTATTAGAGTAGAATTCATTTCCATGTTTTAGAGAAGTAAAATAGAAATCTGTTGTTCCTGCAGCCACTAGTAACTGAATTAGTAGATTGTTCCTGTAGCATAGGTGGGTAGAGAAGTTCCTATCTGTAATCACTCTTTTCCTAAATTAAGAACAATTATTTGAGTTAGCATAGATTTCTTGAAGCTTAATGCATTTCAAATTCATAGGTTTAGCCATGAGAATCAATAGATTTTGAATCATATACTTTGGAAATTCCATTCCAAGTTTACATCCTTGGTCGATAATTAAATGAGACTGAATGATCCAATTAGCAACCATTTAGGGTGTCCAGTCCTGAAATAAGAAGTCTAATGTTATGGGTTTCTAAGACAATTTTTTTTCCAAGCATTTTTGGCTCCGTTTTCGGAGATGGTGTTAGTTCAAACTTACTTTGGTGTTCATGTTCCCAATTTCTATAATTTAGAACTGATTTTCAAGTATTCCTTTTATGCATAGAAGAAGAGACCCTCGTGGGAGATTCCTTCCTCACAATCACCAGGTAGAACCATTTGATATTTTTAATCCTAAGCTAGAGGAACCCCGAGTTGAGAGTGAAGAAGAAAACCCATTTGAAAATCCATTTGTCGATGCCCAAGGAGAAATATCTTTGTCATCATCCTCTGAAGGATCACTACATTTGCATGACCTATTTGATGAACCTGAGTATCAAGAAAACCCTTTAGCCCTTGTCATCTATCAACCACAACAACAAGTTCCTCCCCCAAGGATGGCTCGGCCTACCTTTCCTTTCCCCATTCCTCCTCAACATGGTAATCATAATCTGAAGAACATACCTGCCTCTGCACTCCCAAAATTTTATGGCCTCATCACTAAAGACCCTAAGACTTTCCTTTTTGAGTTTGATATCCTTTGTAGGAGCTATTATTACACCATTGACGCCCATAAGCTAAAGTTGTTTCCTTCAACTCTTAAGGAGGCTGCTCTAAGGTGGTTCATGGGGCTAGGAGCTAATGCTATAGTAGATTGGGATGGCATGAGCAACATGTTTCTTTCCAAATATAAGGAATACTTTAGGGGTCAAGATTTAAAAGGGGGTGACATTTTCAAAATGTCTCAAAAGGAGGATGAAACCTTGGAGGACTGTCTCAAGGTTTATGTTTAACATGCAGCGGAATACCCAGCATCAGTTGATTGAGGAGTCCCAAAAGCATCTTTTTCTAAAAGGTGTAAATGATGGGAGTATAGAAGCTTTGGATCTTATGGCTGGTGGAGACATCGCTTAGAAGAACTGGGCTGATATAAGGAACATATGCCTGAACTATTCAAGGGCTACTGTGAAGAAAGGGAGAGGAATAAAAGGCTTGCCTCATAAATCCAATGGTTCGAGAGTATCTAAATTGGATTTTTCCAATATGTTATCTAAATTTAAGAAGGACATCATCAATTACGTTACTACTCAGCTGGACAACATGCAAGCACGAAGGAAGAAGGAGGATGCAGATGCTATGCTGGTTGAATTATGCTCCCACTGCAGAGAGAAGAAAAGGAATTGTAAGTGCAAAACAGTTGTGGTTGTGGACACTACTTCAATGCCCATAGAGTTAAAGCTATAGATGAGGAGAATGGTGAAGTTTTCTACATTGCTCAGAGGCGACCATGGGCTCAAAGACAAGGTATGCCTCAAGACCCCCTGAATAATTTTAGTTATAATAATAGTAGTCAATGGAAAAACCATAACCCTCAGAATTCTGGCCCTCAGGGGCAGAATTAGAATTATAACTGATCTAACCAACAACCACAGTATAACCAAAGCTATCAGCAACAACCTCCATTTAACCCATACCAACAACAATTTAACCAATATCAGCAGCCACAATAGAATAACCAATGGAAACCACATGGTAACTGGAAACAACAACCTCAATGGGGACCCAATCAACCTAATTAGCAACAAGCCATTATGCCTCCACCTCAGCAGCAAGCTATTATGCCTCCACCTCTTGTAGACAATAGTAATCCTCAGAAACCAACACAGTTGCCTGTGCAACCAACTCCAAATCCTAATAACAAGCAGCAAGCTTACTCCTTGCAAGTGAATGATACTCACTTAAGATAAGGAACAATATTTCCTACACCTAAGGATCCTATAATAACTAAATTTTCTAATGCTAAGGAAATAACTGAGAATCAACCTACTGCTGCTCCACCTATTCCGCAATCTACTCCAGTTTTGAAAAATCCACCTTATCCGCAGAGATTGGACCAAATAGAACCCTTAAAAGAAAGCCCCAATTACAACTGATTTGATTGACCAACTCAAGCAAATGACTGTCCAAATACCTCTGTTAGATGTCCTCAAAGAAATTCCCATCTATAATAAAGCAATCAAGGAAGCATGTATCAAGCACCCTGGTAGGAAGATGAAAGATCCTGACACTGTCCATGTTCTTGGGCAGCTCTCTGATCTCGTGCTCAGTAAAGTATTGATGCCTAAATACTCTGATCTAGGCAGCCTAGTGGTTACCATTCATATTAATGGTATCCAAATACAAAATGTTTTGATTGATTTAGGGGCATCCATCAATGTGATGACTATGAAAGTTTTGTTAAGACTTAGTATCATTGGTTTAAGAGAAACACCTACAATACTCCAATTAGCTGATAATTCCATAGTGAAGCTAGATGGCATGGTGGAGGACATTGTTGTCACACTTGATTCCTTGGATTACCCCTCATATTTCATAATCATGTCCCCCAAAGCCACACTAGGAGGATATCCAATAATCTTAGGAAGGCCTTGGCTAGCCACAGCAGATGCTTACATTGCATGTCACTCAAGAAAAATGACAATATCTGATGGGATCCATGCCAAGAAATTAACCTTGTACTCTCTAGCCAAGCCTCAAGCTGACCTAGACCAAGTTATCTGGCCAAACCTACATGATGCTTCCCTAGAGGCAAATTTTGTACATCAACTTATGATTATTGGCAGAGATCTATTTATGGTATCCCAAGAGGAAGATGGCATACTAGTGGAAATTCTTACCAACCAGTATGGATCTAATGCATCCTCTTGTCATGTCCCTAACTGTTCCCTCCAAACTATATTTCCCAAACAGAACCCACCTAAGCTTCCTGCAACACCTGATTATCTTCATACCTTATTACCACATGTGATCAAGTCACCCCCGTTTGTAGAATTTATGATGCTGGATAAAGTTAAAAGAGTAGAAACAACCTTAGGAAAGGAGCTGAATGTCAACAAGACCCTCACTAATTCTTAGATGGCCAGTCATATCCAACTGTTGAAAGATAGACAACAAGCCTTTGCATGGGACTATATTGATATGAAGGGGTTGAACTAAAAGCTTTGTACCCATATTTATATGATCCCAGAGTCCAGACCAATTAGGCAAGCCTAGAAGAGAATCAACCCTACTCTGAGAGATATAGTAAAGACCAAGCTACAAAAACTCCTTAAAGCTGGCTTTATTTATGCCATTTCTGACAGCCAGTGGGTCTCTCCTTTAGTTATTGTTCCAAAAAAGGGGAAAAATGGAGATTTTGTATAGACTATAGGGAGCTCAACAAAGCCACTAAGAAAGACCACTTTCCATTACCTTTCATTAACCAAGTACTTGACAACCTTGCTGGTAAAAAGTATTTTTCATTTTTAGATGGGTTCAATGGCTACAACCAAATCCATATAGCACTTGAAGATAAAGATAAGACAACATTCACCTGTCCATGGGGAAAATTTTCGTATTATATCTTGCCATTTGGATTGTGTAATGCACCTTCTACTTTTCAGCGGGTGGTAATCAGTATCTTCTCTAACTTTTCTGCTGACTGTGTTGAAATATACATGGATGACTTCATTGTGTATGGAACTACATTTGAGGAGGCTCATTCTAACTTGGAGAAAGTTCTTAAAAGATGTTAGGAATATAACCTCTCACTTAATAGTGAGAAGTGCTACATGATGATGGAAGAGAGAGTTGTCTTAGGGCATTACCTCTCATCCTTTGGCATCTAGGTTGATCCTGCAAAGATTGCAGTCATCACTACACTTCCAACTTCAGTCAAGAAGAAAGATGTCAGTAGTTTCCTTGGTCACGCTGGATACTACAGGTGATTCATTAAGGACTTCAGCCAACTTGCAGCCCCATTGTATACCCTGTCAAAGAAAGAAGATGAATTTGAATATACATCTGACTGTGAACTGTCATTTTAGTAGTTGAAAGATGTTCTGACTCAAACACCTATTCTTAGAGGACCAGATTGGAAGATGCCCTTTCATATTCATACAGATGCATCAGACTACGCCATTAGGGTAGTGCTAGGCCAAAAGGAAGGTACATTTGAGCATGTTATTTATTATATTAGTAAAAATCTGCAAGGTGTTGAACTGAACTATACTGTTACTAAAAAGGAATTACTAGCAGTAATATATGCACTCAATAAATTCAGACATTACATTACTGGTTATGAAGTTTTTGTATACACTGACCATTCAGCAATCAAATACTTAATGGAAAAACCTGCCATATCTTGTAGGTTAGCAAGATGGTTACTCCTCATGCAGGATTTTGATGTAACAATCATTGATAAACCAGGTAAGGCTAATGTGGTGGTTGATTTCTTATCTAGATTACAAGTTCCAGATTATCCTGCAACAATTGATGACAGCTTCCTTGATGAGAACCTCTTCTTTGTTAACACTTACAACCCATGGTATCCTGATATCGCAAACTACCTTGCTACAGGAAGCACGCCACCTAATTTCTCCCCAAGAGAGCGTAGACTTTTGGTTGAGAAAAACTCCAGTTTCTCATGGATATCAGGATTTATGTTTTACACAGGTCCTGACCAGGTCACCCGAAGATGCATTTGGGAAGCTGAGACTTATGAAATCCTTTAGGCATGTCATGATGAACCATGTGGTGGCCACTTTGTAGGCAAGAGGATAGCATACAAGATATTGACAACGGGTTACTATCGGCCTACCCTATATAAAGATGTAGCTAAGCATGCTAGGCACTGTGATCGATGCCAGCGTATGGGGCACCCAACCAAGTCAAATGAAATTCCCCTACAACCTCAGGTGGTGGTAACACCATTTGACAAATGGGGTATCGACTTCATGGGACCTATCGAGTCATCTTCTCACGGTAAGTCATATATCTTAGTATGCACTGATTATACAACTAAATGGGTAGAAGCCAAAGCAATGAGGCATGCTAGAGATCATTAAGGTAGCGAAATTCCTTTATGAATATATATTTACTAGGTTTTTTCTACCTCGTGAGATAGTAATAGACCAAGGTGCACACTTTACTTCTAGTCTTATTGTTGAGTTGATGCATGAGTAAACAGTAAGGCATGGTAAATCTTCCCCATACCATCCTCAAGCGAATGGGCAGGCAGAAATAAAAAATTGGGAGATTGAGTCAATCTTGACTAAAATAGTTGTTGTTCACAAGAAGGACTGGGCTACCCATCTTCCTGAACCCATTTGGTCTTACCAAACAACTTGGAAAACAAAAAATGGTTTTACTCCTTTTGAACTGGTTTATGGCAAATCTGCATCTATGCCTATTGAGTTTCAGCACAAAACTCTTAGGACGACACTGGAATTAGACATTAACCTTACCAAGGCACAAGAAGACAGACTCCTATAGCTTAACAGGCTAGATGAGTATTGAAAGTCTGCACTTCATAACACAGAATTGATTCAGAAGTAGTGAAAGAAGTGGCATGACAGATTCATCAAGGAAAAGAAATTTTCCATTGGTTATTGGGCCCTACTCTATGATTCATGCTATCAGAATACCTTAGGCAAATTTTAGACCTGATGGCTAGGCCCTTATGAAATAATCTCAGTTTTTGATAATAGAGCGGTTCAGCTTTCCAACATTGATCCTATGTGGTTCAAACTGCTTGTGAATGGGAATCGCCTCAAGATCTACCACAATCTCGCAAGTTGAGAAGACTTCCTACAATAGTTCCAGCACAATGATGACAACAACACTTTTGTAGCAGCAACATCTGGGTCTTCTTCCCAAGTTTCCACTAATCCTTGATTATTATCAATGATTCCATAATAAACATTTCACTCCCTATAAAATAATTTCTCCATAATAAAATCAACCTCACCTCCTCTTTCTACCATTTTATTCTTTACCATTGCATCACTCCATCAGTGCATGTTGCATATCAAAACACTCTTCCTATAGCACTCCACAGGTTAGTGACACATACTTTTGTTTGTACATTATTTTATTCATTTTTATTAGAATTTAGTGTTCTTTTTCTTTTTTTACTCTTGCACACAATGGCCTGGTGGGACCCATGCCTTACACTTAGTTGGGGGAGGGATTATTTAATATTTGTTTGCAAATTTTGAAATTAGCATGTGAAGGATAAAATTTATTTCATCTTTTCAAGATGACCGTCGTCATGTGTGAAGCCATCTGTCACCTAGTGATTACGTCATCATGATTTGATGTGAAAGTAATTAAAAGTTTTTAAAAGATGAAGTTCAATTAATGATGGTATTTTCACGATGTGTTTAGGGTGGCAGGCCTTAACACATGAAAAATTATTTATGAAATATCATTCACTTTTAATTAATTCCAACCTGGAAGTAAATGTTATTCCATACTCCTATTTTCTCGTCTATAATACCTTGAGCTCGTTGCAATTTCCATTTTGTTTTAGCTTCTGTAGAGCTTCTGTGCAAAATTTTCTGTTAATAGAAATGGGAGGAGACCTTCAGAGGCATGAGCCGACAGACCACAGAGTTCTACTTGGAGACCCAACCAGCTGTGATAAATTTCAAAGAAGAGGATGGTTGGATTACTGTCTCAGCCTTAATGGATTTAATGAAGAAATTGCTCTGTAATTTCTAAATACTCTGGATAATGGGTTTGCAGTGGTAAAGGGCTTAAGAATTTATTTCATAGAGGATTTTGTGGCAGAGGTAACGAGAATGCCGTAGGAAGGAGAGAAATGGTCCAAAGATATTGATTTACGCTCAGCTAGGGCACAATTCACCTTGCATGGTGATCCATGGCTAGACATTGACAAGAAGCAGGGTACCTTAAGGGTATCATTTCCCATGGAGTACATGAAGCCAGCTATGTTCATCATATCATACTTCACTTGTGAAGGTTGTTACAAATATCTCCACGGGCTGCATTTCAAGATCTTGAGTGCCCTCCGCCATGACGATAGACTGGATCGATAAATCTACCTAGCTTTTTATTTAACATTGTGAAAAAGAAAGCTTCTCTAGTTCAGTCAGGAAAAGTTAAGTCTATTTCCCATCATTGTTTAATCAAATTACTTGTAGAAAGGGGGTTAAATAAGCAATCGATTGGGACTTGGGATGAATTTTTAGCAATGAATGAAGTGGTGCCTAGAGTGGTCGGCCCTAGAGGCCAGGGTATAGGAAGAGGGTTAACACAACAAAGAGGGTTTGCAAGGTACTTCAATGAACAAAGTCCATTCCTAAAGCCTCTTCCTCTAAACCTAACCCATATACGAAAAGATCTTGCAATAGTAGTACTCCTATTCCTAATAGGAAGAAAGGCAAAAGAAAGGAGACCAATGATACCCCACCTTCCATGACATCTAGGTCTGCTTCAGAAAAAAGACAAGGGTAAAACCCTAGGATCAAAGGAATTAATTCCAAAATAGCAGCGACATGGTGATAATATTAGTAACATAGCTCATGAAGCCTTGCCCTCTTTTGAGGAAGTGACGCCAGAAGAACCTCATGTAGCAACTACAGAGGAGGTGTCTGCTAGTAGGAGGAAACACAAAGATCCTCTTTGTTCTTCCCAAACCCCTACTAGGAAGAGTGCAATACTTTCTGCCAACGTCAACAGAGATGACAAGTCTCCTATTCAATTTGTGAATATAGAGTCATCTGAGTCTGTAGAGAAGTCCTCTTCTGAGGAAAAGGTTTAGAAAAGTATAGATAGCGACACCATTTCCCACCATACAGATTTTAAAATGATAGTTGATCCTAATATTGATTACATCCTCATAGATAGTGATAGGAATTATGAGGAGGCAGAGGAATTTTCTTATGGCTCTATTGGGAAAGATAATGTTGATAATTCAGACAACCTACTTGATGATGAATTCCCTACAATTAATGAGGATATTGTTGAAAAGGTGTTAGAACAAGTAAGCAAGGATGAGTTAGATGCACTAGCTAAAGCAGCTGAATCCTGTCAAGAGGATAAGGCAATAAAAACTCTTGTTTCATGGAAAGGGGAAACTTCCACCGAGAGTGAGGCAATGAAAACCCCTCATCCTGTAGCAGGATGGATTGATATCCTTAACCAGGGACCCATGCCACCTCCAGACTTATCTACACCATTAGCATCAGGGTTGATTTTGTACCAAAATTTTGTATGGGAAAGGGCACAATGGAATTTAGAAAAGGAAAAGCTAAAAAGAACCATTGATGAGAAAGCTCATCAATTATATCAGATTGTAGTGTTGGAAAGATGGGTTAAGCATATTACTAAATTGATTCCTAAAGAAATGGCATGCAGGTCACCATCTCCAATCTATGCATTGTTCCTCAAGGAACAATTTGTTAATTTTAAATTAACCAGGATTGTAGAGGGACTAAATCCTTTTGTCTCAACACCTCATGAATTCTATGATGCATTTTAGTCAGCTCCCATGGCTATAAAAAAAAATTTATGTGAATTGTATTTACATAATCTTGTTGTACCTGATAACAGGGACTGGAATTCACTATTGTATGTGGGAGATGTTTAGTTAAGAGTAGTGATGTCTTGGATGTAGAATGAGATAAGCAAGGAACATCAGGCCTCGCCATACGGAAATAGTGAAATTGATACACCTTTTTTGATGTGGCTGATGACATTAAGTTTTTCCATTAGTATACTTAAAGGGAAAAACATGATAAAGGTCATTGGTATAAGTATAATCGGCGGACATTAAGCATAACCCGCAGACAACAAGCATATCCGACAAGACAAAATGTCTAACATGAAAATGCTAAGCATAGAAATTACCGATGACAAGCATAACTGACAATATAGTTTTGAGAACATCGCTCATGGAGCAGAAAAGGCATACCCGATGAATAGTTCAAGTAAGGAACACCGACAGACTGACAGAGCAGCCCGACCATCAGAACTGACAGTCTGTTAAAGAACCCACAAAAAGTGGATCTGATTGTACACGTCAGATAAAGCAATGTAATTCTATATATAGAATTTTTATTTTTTTAAAATCTTAACTTAAGGGTCAAGCAAGCATATTGTAAATGTTTTAAAGCATCCTAATAGATCTAAAACATATCTAACTAAAGATCAAGGTCTCTACTCTAACAGGTCTATACTCTAATACTCCTAACAGGGTAGATCATCAGAAGTGATCAATTGTAAGCCTTTACCAGCTCCCTTCTTATCTGCAAATAGTGAAGTTTTGTGGGTAGACATCTCCACCGCAATTTTTACTTCCTAACAGGAGTTTTCTACGATATCATATCATGTGTTATGTGTTATTTGTTTTCATGAATGTTTCTTGAATGTTTATACATGTAAAGAACTTATATTATGATTACACATACATAAGCAAAGATGAACATATAGATAGGTATATACAAACCTGATGACAAAAAGGTTAATGGGCCAATCACATAAAAAAATTTAGAGGTACTGATTCACCCCACCCCTCTTAGTACATCATTCCAATAATTCCAACAATTGGTATCAGAGCTAAGTCTCTTTCTTGAAAAGCTTAAAGACTTAAGAGAAAAGATCCACACAATGGAAAAGTATAGACAGGACAAGACTATTGAGAATGAGCAATTGCAAATTCAGATTTACTATGAGCAGTATAAAGAGAAGAGAGTAAGCATGAGAAAGTTGCTTGATGAAAGAATGATCATGGAAACTAGGCTTAATGAAAAAGATTATCAAGAAGAGGAGATCCCAGATTACTTCAACAATGCTGAATCATCAATGAGAAAAGCTTCAGACACATCAGTAGAAGAGATCACAAGTCTATAAGAAGTCAATCTACATTTGACGGAGCAAATCAAAATGCTGCAAATCGGTCAAGAAACGCAAATGGTAAAAATGATTGATGTCATGAATGATTCAAGAAAAGTTGAATCAGAGAGAACATTGGCTATTGATGATAGGAGGAAAATAACAGAAAAGCTACAAGAAAAAGAATCAGAGATTCAAAAACTTACTGAGCATCACCATGAGCTTACCAAACAAATTATTCTTATGATTCAAGAAGCAAATAAATTAAATACTGAACTCATTGAAAGAATACAGATCATCGGTGAGCTAAGGGAAGAAAATGAGAAGCTAAAGCATGAAGTCAGAATTCAGAATCAACACAATGAATTGATCAAGAAAGCTGAAGATAGCAACAAAATAGTGGATGATTTCCTTGACGGTCAACGAAGAGTCAACAACTACACAGGAATAGGTTACACCGACAATGGAGAGTCATCTAATCAATCAAATCAAAAGAATGTATATGCAACTCCAAGAACCAATAGGTTGTCATGCAATCACTGTGAAAAACCAGGCCACACCTCAAATGTTTGCAGAAACAAAATGAAAGGTATTCCTCAATCACAATCTACTTTCATTGGTAATTGTTATAAACGTCACAAGCAAGGACACAAGGCATATGAATGCAGATCCAAGGTGACACATCTAAAGAAGGAAACCTATATGGACAAGTACTATCCTACTTGCAAAATGAATGGACATACATATCAGGAATGCTGGAAAAAGAATAAGAAGGCATGGACACCAAAAGAACCTAATAATGGCTACAAACCAACAAGAAAAGGTAACTCATATGTTTGGGACTATAACACATGGGTTAATTACACAGCATGTGGAAGGTATGGTCATATATCTGCTAACTGTATGAGAAAATGGACTAGAAAACTAGGAGGATGGTTCAATCCTGGAATGGTATGTTTACATTGTCATAAGGTTGGACATCTGATAAAAGATTGCAAAGACCTACTGACAGAAATAAGTACTTATCCCAATGGAAATACCATTGATGACATCAAAAAGATGAGAAACAAGATGTGGGTAAAAGCCACAAACACTGAAGGTGCTGGAACAACCAATGCAAATGATGACGCCCCATCCAATGGATCTGGTGGCATCACCATTTCCAACTAAATTGCACAAGTATGGAACTACATCATGAAAATTTATATTAGGCATCAGTTCCATTTACATATTTGATCATATAAACAAATCAGCATTATTAAAGATGCACTATATTGTCACTTGTAACTATTATTGAAAAAAAACCATCGGTTATTGGGTACAAATATGCATCGGTGAACACACATAGAAAAATTTAATACTACTTACCAGAATGTATCGGTCATTACACAAAAGCCAAGTGGCTAAGTGTAAACCGATGGACATTGGTGATCCTTGAGCCGATGAAAGTTGTCTTCGCCACTTTATTGACAATCATCGGTGAAGTCATCAAAGCTGCTAGCAACCCTGACACTTTATGCCTACACCAAAGATGTTATTTATGCCTCAACCAACGAGCTCAGTCTTTGTATACCGACAAGTTGGTGAGCATTAATGACAACTTAGGGCACAAAAGTTATAAAAGACCGACGGCTGAACTCATTTTGCACCCGCAATTTTCAAGCAACCAAGAGAGCCCAGCAGAGCGATTGAAGAGAAAAATTGAAGAGCGACTCTAGCAAGATTCTAAACACCACTCAGAGGATTCACGGGCAATCACAGAGATTCAATAAGTACCTTCATTCACCAACTGCACTGTTTAAATTATGAAAAACCCTAAATTTTTGAAACACGATGGCATCTACTTCAAGAGTCAAAAATTTGTAGGAAGATAAGAAGAAAACAATCAAGCTTATCAGCAGAGGCACTTGTGTTGAACCAAAATACAAGTTGCACCCAGAAATCACATCACAACCTGATGATTCCGGAGCATTCTCCAGAATGTCACCTAGGGTTTTACTAGTAGAAGATGTAAGGTCCTATATACACTGTAAGATCTCAGAATTGGGAGATCTAGACCTAGATAATGCCTACAAGGAACTGTGTGATGAAGCTGGAAATCAGAAAGAAGAGCACAAGCATCGGGAAGTGAAAGGACTCACGAATGCATTACACTTTCCCAGAGTTTTCAAAATAGAATGGATAAAGATAGTTCTCAACAGAATGCATAACCAAACTTTATGGCTTAATAAGCCAAAATGAATAACAAAGGATGTTATTCATGCAATTACTAGATATCCTACTATCGAAAAACTGCAAGCTCGCAAGCACCCATCTCTGAAGGAAGTAGAAAAGATAACTGGTGCAAAATTAGACAAAAGAGCTCTCAAGGTCAACACTATCACCGACATAGAACTCATGTTTGGTGCATGTGTGGTACGGTGTTAGAATAATAAGTAGAAAAAATGCAAATATTAATGCATGAAAGAGAACACAAAGACACAGAGATTTAATGTGGTTCATCCAATCCCTGGGCTACGTCCACCAACAGTGAGTCCAATATCTTTATTATTATCCAGTAATTACAATCTGAAACTTGCAACTCAATACCGTCATAGGAAGCTACAAAAATCCCTCATATAATGAAATCTTGAAACCCTAAGCCCTTTTCACAAGCATATTTTACCTAACCTAATTAGGGCAAAAAATACTCTGACTAATAGAAAATCAATGGTCGACCCTTGACCCCGCCTGGGGCACTACCCCAGGACCCCGAGCTTGGGGCCGATATAGATATGTCTGGGGGGAAACCGTGCCAAAAGAAACTGAGTCTGATTAGGCTCCACATACATAACATAGGGTACAAAATCTTCCAGGAAAGCAGAATGAATAGCATATCAAGCACTGCTATGAGCACAGCATTCAAAATCATCAAACAAGGAAAGAAGATGGATCTTGCAGAGATCCTGTTGAATCAACTTGAAGAGAACATGAACACCATAAGATCTTCAAGAACAAACACTTGTAAGTTTGGTTCCCTCATTATGTGCATATTCTTTTACCTTGAAGAATACTTTCCTTCCATAGGCAAAGTAGTATGGGATACAAGCAGACTTGTAACCATACAGATATGTGAGCATATAGAGTCACTAGGAATAGACTTTGATGATATAATGAATGAGTATTTCAAAATCATTAAGGAAATGTTGCAAGCTAGAACAAGGATACCTGAAAGTTTGATAGAAGAACACAAAGAGGACATATGTTTTATGGTAGATTCTGATTTCACGTATATCCAAGCAGTAGTACCTAGGAAGTCATGGCTTTCACATTTAGAGTATGAGATCAAATCAGGACAAGCCAATGAGTGCATCAAGGCACTATTGAATGAACCAATTGACAACAAACAAGAAAGATTTGGCACCTATGAGGAAGCCAAAAAAAAGATCAAGCCAGATCTTGTTGTCAAGAATATTGTAAACAAAGAAGGAAAAGATGGTCAAAAATTTAACCAAGAAATTTGCAGTTACAGAAGAAAGTGAAGAGGAAACAGATGGTAAGGAGGAACAAACTGAAGGACAGTCACCTATCGGTGAAGAAGAAGAAAAGAATGACTCAGAGGGAACACAGTCAGATTCTCCACCTCCTCCTACACCCAAAAGAGAAAGAACAACAACTGCTTCAAGAAAAAGAAGCTAGACTACAAAAGAGTTAACTCCTTCACCATTACAGAAAGGAAGAGTGAGGATATACAAGAGAAAACCAGCTCCTCCAAAAGAAAAGTAGACCAAAAGGAGGAAGATGACTAGAACTCAAGAAGATCTAGAAGACTCAGCTATGGATAATTGTGATGTTGAGATACAAAAGGAAAAAGAAACTTCGGTCCCTACAACAATTGATAAAATATGCAAGAATATTTCAGAATCACAATCTATTTCTGATCCTAACATTAGGAAATGGTTAAAATTTAGTACAGAGGATCAAAATAAGATTGAAGATCCAATAATTGCAAAAATGTGCAAACATCATTATGTTCCACTAGAATTCTCAGAATATGACGTTCCCAAAGAACTATCAGTGAGATTTTCAGCCAGATGGACTTTTGCACTACATCATGAAAAGGAAATAAGAGAAAGAATACTTGTAACTCTTATGCTTCCTGATACAAATAAGGAAGAAATTACTGAGATGATGAAGAAGTATGAAAAAGAGTTCTCACCAAAAATGAGAGCATATGAATTTCTCAAGGGGAAGATAATTGATCTTGATCAAAATAGCATTAAGAAGTGGTGCAAGATACTCAATAAACCCACTAAGGAAGCTAGCTCGGAGAAGGAACAAATCATCATTAGAGATGTACAAGATGACTCATCTGTGGAATTGGATAGAGAAGAGAGTGATCCAGCAGGCCCCAAACATACTGACGTTGTAGATGAAGTATGGCCAAACACTACTCTTCACAACACTCAAAGTGAGGATAGTCAAAATCCACCAAGTCCAATTCATATTGACTTGAGTGGAGAAGAAGTTACCAAAGAAGATTTGGCAATAAAAGGTAACATAACTAATGATATCAATGATGAATCATGGTTAGATAACATTTTCAATGATATTATAGGAAAATACCCTTCAGAAGAAGTGCAAAAAGATGAAGATATCAATGTTGCACAAGGCAATACCGACGGACGGGATTCAACTATTAACACTGCAGAAGTCAATACATCAACAAACATGAACATATTAATCAATGCTATTGATATTGAATCAAGTCAGGAGAAATCATCTAAGAAAGATGATGATATACCCAAGGACATGGTTAATGATGAAAATAAAGATGCATCAAATAGTCAAAAGGATACAGATACAAAAATGAAAGATGCAATCGACACTCAGCAAGAAGTGTCTACTAAAAAATACAAAGGAACATATAACAAAACAGATGAAACATTGAGAAAGGATGAAGAGAAAGAAAAGAGTGAAAAAATTCAAATAGGATGAAAACAAGGAAAAAAAAGAAGATAAATATGTTGATACACCCAAGGAAAATGAGGAGACGTCTTCGCAAAACCAACTGGTGGAATCAGAACAGAAACAACAAGATGCTTCATCTTATCAACCCTCACCCACCAAATCAATCCAATCTCAAGGTTTACAAATGGTAGTACACCAATCTGCCACCCAACCAAAGAAGAAAAAGAAAAAGGCATTGAAAAAAGATATCTTGACTGTCACACTTGATGAGGTAATAGAAATACCCAAGTGGGATGTATCTAGTTTAGATACTGAAACACTTCAAAAGTTTGGAGTGATGTGTCAAAGAAAGGAAATTCATGAGAAAATGAGAAAGGTGCATAGGGAAGCCCAAGCACTCGAACAGGCAAGAGATATTCTACATCAACTTGTTCCAGATGTCAAAATTGAAGATAACACATCATTCATGGAGCAAATAGCAGTTCTTACCGACGCCATCATAAATCAGAATGTAGATGCAGAGAAGGCAATGGAAGAACAGGCAGAGATGAAGTATCAACACAAACTAATTGAGAAGATCAGCCAAGAAGTGGCAGAGAACAAGGTAAAGCTATCTGAACTAGCAAGTGAATTAGAACCTACGATTGCTGAAGCTATTACCTTAGTTTAGAAATTATGCACATTAGAAAATTTCACGAAAGAAAATAGTGAAAAGCTATCACAATTAGATTTAGATCTAACAGCTAGTGTACTGAGTTTAACCTCTGATGCAAACACTATAAAGCTGCATCATGAAAACTTTACAGAGGTAAACAGATTGAGTCAAGAAATATGGGATGCAGAGACTCAATTTAGAAATGAGGTTACAGAGCTTCAAGCTCACATTTTTCCAAACCTCACCACTCTACAACAACATATTACAGATGCAAGAACTCTAATCACGACCCTAGAGATGTCTGTGGTAGACAACATATATGACATGCATGTGAGGATATCACTTGAGCATTTGGCTCTTGATAATTTAAAGGAGAAATGGGAGAAAATGATGCAGGAAATCAAAGCCTCACACTCTCACATTTTATAAAAGATGTAAGTACTTTTGCCCTCATTATCAAAAAAGGAGAAATGTATACATATGTATAATATACTTTAGTAAGAAAAAAGGAGGAATGTATACATATGTACAAAATACTATATGAGGATATGTATAATGTATGTACAGGAAAGATAGACATGTACATAAACTTACACTTACCGGCATATGCATAGGGGGAGTCATTTCATGACTAAGGAAGAAGTATACACAGGTGTACATACTAATGCATCAAGTATGTTGCACATATCAGTTTT
>MU226863.1:956889-973303 GCA_018584345.1 Thuja plicata
CCCATCTCTCCAGTCCACATGGGTAACTTCACCCACCTCTTTAGTTCAAAAAGGTAACTCATAATTAGCTCTTCAGTCAACCAAATTCTATCTCCTCTTTACCAAATGAAGAGGTGGAGTTTACTGAGGACCTCTCTAGTTCCTTTTGATCTCAACCGTTCATCTCCCTATCTGTGGGATTGATCTCAACCATTCATATCATCACTAAATCCTATATAACAAACCCTTCATAACCATTTGAAGGATCGAGGATTTCAAGCTCTCGTGCGCCATTACTCCGTCAATTTGGTTCTAACATTCAAGCCATCTTGTGATCACACACCCATTTCAATTAGCAACTTCTTGACACTTCTCAAGTCATATACGCTGCCCCGCCAATACTGAGCATCAAGAACAACATTTCAGAAGGAGTAGAGAGAAACAATAGAAGCTTCAAGCATCGCGGGTTTTGCATTCATTTGTTTTCCTTTCTCTTGCTTGTACATTTTATTGATTACGTTTCATTGTTATTCATTTTAGTAGTATCGTGTATTTGGTTTATATCAATTGTGAAACTTTTGCTACTGACCCTTGCCTTTGGAAAGCTTGGGAATCCCTAGATCATGAATCGAAGAAGAGGCGTACATTTTTGGTGAACTCGACGTGAATCAAATAGCCCAAATATCTCTTGCAGACGAAGAACCAGATTGATCAACCATGGCCATATGATTGTAAATTTAAAAATCATACTTTTCTTCAATACTTATATTATTTCGCAATTGCTGGTATTTTGCCGCAATCGTCAAAACTATGCCGCAATCGACTGGTTTAATACCACAATTGATCGCAGGATTTCACAGTATTTTTTTGTCTATTTCTGTCTTCATTCTTCGGGTACTTTGCTGCAATTGTAAGATCCATTCCGCAATTGAAATAATTTTTCCGCAGTTGCCCGATCTGTGCCGCAATCGATTGCATTTTATCGCAGTTGACAGTGCTTTACCGCAATTGACAGAAGTTGACCGCAGTCACAAGAAGTTTGCCGCAATCACAACAATATTACAATATCTGATCCAAATCTTCTGCCCAACGGTTTCTAAATTAACATTTTTTCAGTTTTTGTGCAGGATTGGATCAAATCACAGAGGACAAAGAAGGGTAAGTTTTGGTAAGCATCATTCGTTATTTCAAAGTTACATATATTCTCATTTTGCAAATAACCCTTTTTGGTACTAACCTGTTTAAACAAAGAAAACTAAAAGGAATTCATTTGTCGATTTGGGTTTAAAAATAACAGTAATTGCAAACATATCACATCGCATATTTTGGATTTGGGCTTAAAATTGACGTGAAGATTAAAACATAACAAAGGCAAATAATCTCTCAATTTGGTGCAATAAAATTGAACAAATCAATCAACACCTACTTTTGGGCTTAAAATTGAACATTGGTGCTTGTATGGTGGTGTAGCTTAGTTCACATTTTAGACTTTGGAGCTTAATTTATTTACCTTGTGTCTTGAGTTTTGGGTGCACTTGCACAAACTGTTAGATTACAAACCTTTATACTTTTTTTAGAAAGGCCTGTCCAGGGAATGCGCTTCTTCCTTGGAGAACGACCTTAAATCGGTAATCCTTCCGATCGGTATATAAACAAGGCACGAACCAAAGTTCCATCTTATCTAGCCAAGCTCGGGTGAGGCATGTTGATAATATTCTGGATCGGGTGAATATCCCTAAGGAGCTAGCATGGTCAACTAGGCTCTTAAGTGAGTCACACACGTACAAACCGATTGGAGAGACACCACGGACCCTTACTACAACCTTGATTAATTAGAGGCCAACCTGTTTTACCTCTGAATAGATACCTTATTATAGTGCAAGGGGTTGCAGAATTTCCCCCCAAGATTCCCAACATATGTGTCCCATGGTATTTGTGTAGTGAAAGAGATCTTCACTCCACGACAACAATACCTGGAAATGGCAAGAACACGGGCACCTACATCGTGGACCTTCGTGTCCTAGTAGCGTGACAATTGTTGTGTGAGCTAACGGACATTCAAGAATTGGGCCTATAACATTTTATTCTAAAGCCATTGACCTAGATTAATCTGATTGTTCATTGTTGAGACCTCATGATAACTTTGCAACTTGAAAAAGTTGTAGAACATACACAATTTCAGTCTTCTTTCTTCAAAACACAGTGTCTATTGTGCTTGTCTCTTTGATCAGTTTTTGAAAACGCAAAAAAAAACATCCAAACTATCAAAAGTGTTAAATTCTAGGGTTGTCAACGTCAACTATCTTGCAAATCAGAAGCATTGTGTGATAAACTACCACAATTGACCAGTTATTTTACCGCAATCGGTGAAATTGTACCGCATTTGACCAGATATACTATATTCCTATTTTGACCTAAAACCTTGAAAGAATTCTTCATTTGGTGTCCAAAACTAGTGTCTATCCCAGGAAAATGCGAAGAACATTGTGTGAATATCTAAACATTAAAGATTACCCTTTCTCTGTAAAGCACGACTATTGTTGAAAACATTGTTAGTTCAAAAGCTCAGACTCGAAATACCTTGATCTCATCATATCAAACATCATCATATTTATCAAATTGATTTTGTCCAAGGCAAAGGTTAGAAAATATTATCTTTTATCATCACCACTTTGAGATCAAGTTATATCAAAATCTGTCCTTAGAATTACCCTTGTCCAAAACATAACTTGGACTTTTCTCAGAAAGGATCTTCTTCTTTGTTTACTTTATATCACTTATTTTAGTTACAAAACCTAGACCGCACTATGTCTCAAACACCTCATGGAGGACCTTACACAAGGTCTAAGGCTAGAACTCAACCTAATGAGTCATATATCAATTGTTTCCCCACTTGGGAAACAGAGCAAGAGAATGATCCCTTCATGAACACTAGTTCTGCTCTATTTATTGAGCAGCCCCGTGGGGCAGCCTTTTTCCAAGATATCACAAAAGAAGAACTTGAAGATGTGGAACAAGATGCTTGCTCCACCAAAGTAGTTGAAGTTGTTGTAGAGAGGAACCCTGAATGTTACTTGGCCATGCTAATAAAGAAGGGAGTCAAACTCCCCGCTGAATTCAGTGTATCAACTATATGGCCCAAAAAACCTCTCACAGGTCAGAATACTACTCTACTTCCTTAGATACTACATGTTGTGTCTCTGATCTTTCCACCATTGGTTTTATACACATTGACATAGACTATATCCAATCAAAGAAATGGCCCGACCCAGGCCAACACATCATCTACTCAAGGCATGACAAGCTCACAACTAAGTGCACCCATGGTCACTAGTATGCCCCCACCTTTGGTCTCATGGCTAGGACAATCAAGCTCTCATGCTATGCCTTCAATCCCACCAACTACCAACTGTTCTAAAACCATGCCGCTACTGCAGTCAATTCACACTAGTCTTGGGATCAACACCTCATGCCCACAAGGCTCCATCTCTGCGGGACCTATTTACAGTCAAGGCCTACCCAAGGCTACATCTTTGTCTATTCTAACACCAATCCAACCTCTGCAATAGAAACCCCAGCTTTATTTGCCTCAATTCCAACCCCTGCAACAGCAACCCCAGCTTCAGTTGCCTCAAATCCAACCTCAGCAACAATAACCCCAGCTTCAGTTGCCTGAGTTCCAACCCCCGCAACAGCAACCCCAACTTCGGTTGCCTCAAATCCAACCTCAACAACAAAAACCCCAGCTTCAGTTGCCTCAAAACTAACCTCAGCAACAGCAACTCCAGTTTCAACCCCAACCTCAACCGCAGCAATATCCACCCCAGCATTATCAAACCCAGTTTCAGTCACAATAGCAAATACATCAAAACCCACCATGGACTACTCATGTCCCTCCAGTTATAAATCACTTGGTGGGGAATCAATATCAAGTCCCTAGGACGAAATCCTATGTTCCTACTCAAGGGACACAGAGGCGTAGCCTCATACCCACCACAGCACAAAGGAATGTCCACACCCACTAGCCTCAATAACAAATGGATATACTAATGCAACAAATGCAAACCCTTCAAAACCAAATGATGGATATGCAAAATTAGCTACAAACTAAATCCTATGCCATAGAGTATTTATACCCATATCCTTTTGACCATTCTCTTCACATATCTCCATTCCCAAATCACTTCTCGGTACCGAAATTTGACAAGTATAGGGGCAGTACCAACCCTATTGAGCATATCCGAGAGTTTTTTTCTAGTTGCATCGAAGTCGCTCATGATGAGACATATCTAATGTGACTATTCCCACAAAGTTTGGCCGGACCAGCAATGGAATGGTTCTCACATCTACCTCATGGAATTCAGTCTTGGGGAAAATTGGCTGAAAAGTTCATAGCTCACTTCCATCATAACATCGAGCACAAGGTCAGCATCAAGGACCTTTGCGACATTAAACAGAAAAATGGAGAGTCTTTTGTGAAATTCCTACAGAGATGGAGGAATATAGCAAACCGCATAACATATGATGTGCCCGAACAAGACTTAATAGTCATGTTCATTGACAATCTGATCCCAGACATGTCATTCACAATAGAGTTACAGTTAGCTCCAAACTTTACACAACTCATCAAAAGAGGAGTTCGTTGTGAGCAGAACTTAGTCAAACAAGGAATCCTTGTAGATCCCACACAAATGAATATGAATAAGAATGCAACAAAAAAGGCTAAGTGGTGGAACAAAACCAAAAATGTCACTAGCGATGGTGTCATTGATGTGAAGACAGTCAACTACGCACAACCCAAGGTGTCACTGCAAGGTGCGCTTGTGGAAAACCAAAAACCTATAGGGAACACTCAACAAGCATACACCCAAAAACAACCTCCCCCTATACAAGCGGTTGTTATGTCAAACAATCAACAATAAAATCAACGCAAACCATGGTTTCAATTCCAGAAACAAGATTTCGCACCATTAGGAGAGCTGATAGAATTAGCTTTACGCAAGTTGATACAATCAAACACTATCACTCTCCCAGAAATCAGGTACTTTGAACAAGATGAAAACAAACCAAGGTGGTATAATGACAAAGATTTCTGTGAGTTTCATCGGGTGAAAGGGCACAAAACAGCCAACTACTACCAATTGAAACATGCTATCCAAGGTCTAATTGACATGGGGATCATCAATGTGACAAATACTCAATCCAAAGGCACAACTGATCACAGTATATTCAACGATACCTGTCAGGATCACAACAAGGGAAAAACCTCTGGGTCTGGTGGCCAAATGAAACAAGTTAACTATACATATGCCAACAGTGATAATGTCATCAATTGCATCAATCCTTCAAATAACCATGTGGCTACAATCACTATCAGAGACCAAGGTAAAAATTGTGTTGTAACAACACATCGTGCTAGAGTCATCTTGCAAGGAGTACCATCCTCAACTACTACATCAGCCAATCCTATAGCAAACTCGGATCCACAAACAAGCATAGTGGACCAACTAAAGTGCACACCTGCCCAGATCTCCATGTTTGACCTATTGCACATATCTCTGCAGCATAAACTGGCACTTGACCAAGCACTTCAGAATGCAGCTATCCCAAGGGACATAACACCTGAGAGCTTCCAAATGATGGTCAACCATATAGTATCTAACAAACATGCCACATTCACAGACTGTGATGTACCGCTGCATAAACCCCTGCATAATGATCCTCTACACTTACTTGTCCAGATCCACAAAAGCGATGTCCGTAGGGTCCTTGTTGATGGTGGAATTGGATTAAACATTTGTACTCTAAAGTTAATCAAGCAACTGGGCTATTCATAATCAAGCATTGATGTCACAAGAAGGATAAATATTAGAGCTTATGATGAAGAGGAAAGGTCCTCTAAGGGTATTATCATTCTACCTATTCACATTGGTCCTGTGGTCAAAAACACACCCTTCCAAATCTTAGACCTTGAGTTGGGATACAACATGTTACTAGGGAGACCTTGGATACATGAAATGCAAGTTGTACCTTCGACATACCATCAATGCATCAAGTTCCCTCACCAAGGAGAGGAGATCATCATAGAGGGAGATCCCAATCCCTTCCAATATTGTAATGCGGTCCAAATCAGCACTGATAACCAGGTACCATCAAACCAAGATGCAAGCATCCCATCCTCTTTAGATTCAAATCCCAAGGATGTCACACGAGCAGCAAGAAAGATAGTCATTAAAAAAGATGCAAGCATCTCATCCTCTTCAGATTCAAATCTCAAAGATATCACACAGAAGGCAGGCAAGATATCCATCACAGATAAGGGTTGTGGTGAATACAGATATGAAGAGGCTTTTACCATCATGCACATGCCTCAAAACCCAAGAACTCATGGCATGCCACAACCTGTTATTGCAACAGAAACTCTGCAGCCTGTTCTATTTAGATGTCCACCCACAACCTTTGTCCAGTGGGGAGACATAGCGAAAGAAAATCCTTTTGAACAAAACATCAATACCTGGTTATACCAAGATTCCCCTGAGACAATCCGACCTCCATTACCTTTTTTGAACTATGGTAACGGTTACACAATGATACAAAGATTTGGGTACGATGGTACAACTAGGCTGGGGGCAAGACAACAAGGCATATATGAATTGCCTCTCCCACCAACCTAGAGAAACACAAGAGGTTTGAGATATGGACAACAAAGCACTAGTCCTGTGATCCAAGACATTCAATTCAATCACAAGCAAATAGCAGAGATGCACCAGGGGCACAACACAGAGCATGTCCTAATAAGCAACATATTAGCGCAGTTGTTGCCCGCTGAAGAGGGAACCACACAATCCCAAATAAACCTACACTTAGAAATCGATGATAACCAAGGAAGTGAGACATCAAAAAAACATTCCATTGAGACTGACTCCCATGAGTATGAGTGGAAATCCCTCTACGACTCTGAATCATCAGTCCCCTATTATTCCCCTCGGGCTGACATTATCATAAATCTAGCAGACTTGTTTGACCAACTGACCATCACCGAACAACCCTGTATAGACAAACATGTTATTTATCAAACCTCAAGTGGTGCGTCCACATCACAGTCCAATTTTGTAGGCACCATATCAGTAGTCCCATTCAGTCAACCAGAGCCAAACAGTAGTGAAATTGTATGTCTTGTACACCCTGAGCTTATAGAGTGGGATCAACAAGGGTCACCTGATCTAGGTATCTTTGAGAATGATGAGGCAATAGATCATTTCATGGGACTAAGGGAAGGAATTCCGTCAGGAGATCACAAGGCAGGATTCTCCATTAACCTAAACAGAGCAGCATATTTCGGGGAGGAAGCTCCTCTTTCCAGTCCACAAAAGAAAAAAGAACAAAAGAATAAAAACCTAAAAGAAGATGTATCTTCTAGCAAAAACCTCACTGAGGTGCTAGAAGATGGAAAGAAGGAACTCCTCCCCCTGACAGAGGAGAAATCAGCACTACTAGCCGAAGAGATAGAGGAAGTCAACTTGGGAGATGAAAAGAACCCTAGAAACATATACTTAGCGAAATCACTCACTCTTGAGGAGAGAGAACAATTCATCAGTTTCTTCATGGCAAGAATGATCAATTTTGCATGGTCCTACTTGGATATGCCAGGATTAGATCTAGATCTCATGCTACACCATCTCCCATTGCTACCCAACACCAAACCTGTCAAACAGAAGCTAAGAAAGATGCACCCTCACGTTGCATTGCTAGTCAAGGTAGAACTGAAAAAGCTCCTACATGCTAAATTCATCAGACCTATACCATATGTGAACTGGATATCTAATCTAGTACCAGTTACAAAGCACAGTGGTTAGATACGAATTTGTACAAACTTCAAGGACCTCAACATAGCATGTCCCAAGGATGACTTTCCTTTACCAAACATTAATATGATAGTAGACCTAACTGCCAGACATCAAATGCTATCACTCATGGATGGCTTTTCAGGTTACAATCAAATAAGGATTGTGCCAGAGGACCAACACAAAATAGCTTTCACATGTCCATGGGGAACATATTGTTGGAATGTCATGCTGTTTGGTCTAAAGAATGCCGGAGTGACATATCAAAGGGCTATGACGACTATATTTCATGATCTCATCCACAAGACAATGGAAGACTATGTGGATGACATATTAGCCAAATAAATTCTTCAAAAGGATCATCTACAGGTTTTGGGACCCATCTTTGACAAAATGCAAGAATTCAAAGTCTGACTAAATCCAAAAAAGTGTGCATTCGGTGTCACAGCGGGAAAATTAATGGGGTTCATAGTATCACACAGAGGAATCAAAGTGGATCCAGCAAAGGTCAAAGAAATATTGGACATGCCTCTACCATCGAACCTGAGACAACTAAGAGGGGTACAAGGAAGGCTTCAATCGATCAGACGCTTCATAGCTCAACTGGCAGACAAGTGCCACCCATTCCAACATCTATTGCATAAAGACATCAAGTTCATATGGACAAAACAATGCGAACAGGCATTTAAGATATTCAAAGACTACCTTCTTAAGTCTCCTATATTGGTACCACCAGTACAAGGTAGACCATTTCTTCTATATATCTCAGCGATGAAATCAGCATTAGGTGTCCTCTTGGCACAACATGATGATGCAAGAAAAGAGAGGGCCATCTACTATCTAAGAAAGACTTTGATTGGATACGAGCTAAACTATACGCCAATTGAGAAGTCATGCCTGGCAGTTGTTTTCGCTTCCCAGAAGCTAAGACACTACATGTTGAGTCACCAAAGGAAATTGGTCGCACATATTGATCCTCTCAAAAACCTCCTAAGAAAAGCAATGCTCACAGGACGACTAGCAAAGTGGGTAATGATCTTAAGCGAGTTCAACATTGAGTACATATATAGAAAGGCTATCAAAGGACAAGTGATAGCAGATCAACTAGCAGAGGAACCAATTCAAGACCACTAGCCTATTACCTCTGACTTTCTTGACGAATCTATCATGAAACTACAACCGGCGATCGAGGTATGGTAACTTTATTTTGATGGATCGTGTACAAACCATGGTGTGGGGGCAGGCATAGTTCTTTTCACTCCAGATCATGATACAATTCCAAAGTCTTTCAGAATTAACTTCCAATGCACCAACAACATAGCAGAATATGAAGCATTGGTCATCGGTCTAAAGATAGACATTCAATGGAGAATCAAGAACCTTAAAGTATTTGGTGATTCACAGTTGGTCATCAGTCAGGTCAACAATGATTATATGACCAAAGATGAGAAGCAGAGCATAGATGGAAAGACTGCGCACCAAGTTCCATTACATTCTCTTCAAGCAAGTCCCAAGAGCACAGAACAAAGTAGCAGATGCAATGGCTACCATAGCATCACTGATTGACATGCCAGGTAACGATACCAAATTCCAGTTTCTAGTGGAGCAACTCTTGGTACCATCACATCAGGAATCTATCACAGAATCAACATGTTTCCTTATTGGTCATGAATCCCCATGGTACCAAGATGTCTATAGCTATCTCCAAAACAATGTCTTACCTCCAAACTTGTCTAGGAACCAGTGAAAATCCCTCATCTGCCAAGCCTCTAGGTATACCATCCTCTCAACTACTCTATACCGATGAAGTCTAGATGGAACATTACTACGATGTCTCACTTCCATGGAATCCCAGAAAGCTTTGTACGAGGTACATGAAGGAATATGTGGAACCCACGGAGGTGGCAACAGCTTAGCTAAGAAGATAATTCGCATGGGATACTATTGGCCCACAATAGAGATAGATGCACACAAGCATGTTCAAAGGTGTAGACAGTGTCAAATTCATGCAGACCTCATCCATGCACCAGCCCAGGAACTAAATCCCATTACATCACCGTTACCATTTTCAATGTGGGGATTTGACCTAGTGGGAAAAATCACACCTTCGTCAGCAAACGGGCACAAGTACATCATAGCAGCAATGGAATACTTCACCAAGTGGGTGGAAGCAATTCCCCTCACTTACATCACTGGAAAGCAAATAGCGATGTTCATACTTAACCACATCATCTGTCGATACGGGATCCCCCAAACAATCCTGACAGATCATGGTACACCTTTCTAGAACAAGGATGTTGAAGACCTATGTGAACAGTTCCGTATCAAACAAGGGTTCTCCTCATTTTACTACCCTCAAGGGAATGGCCAAGCTGAAGCTACAAATAAAACAATCTTTAAAATCTTGAAGAAAATAATGAACGAAGCAGGAAGAGACTGGCATTTACAGCTTGGTCCCGCACTATGGGCATACAGAACTAGTGTGAGAACACCTACAAGAGCCACTCCTTTCTCCCTAGTCTATGGATCAGAGGCGGTATTACCCCTTGAAGTAGAAATCCCATCCCTGAGGATATCATTGAAGAACCTGGTTACAGATGAAGACTATAGGGTAGCAAGGCTCAATGAACTAGAGTTACTAGATGAAAGAAGGCAGCATGCCTTTGACCACTTACAAGGCTATCAGAATCACCTTAGAAGGAACTATCATAAGAAGGTGAAGCCATGAACATTTGAGGTAGGAGACCTTTTCCTCATTGAAAATCAGAAGAATCAAGCAGAGCAAGTCAAACCTGGTAAGTTCGAGCCTAATTGGCTAGGACCATTTGTTATTATCAGCTCTACTCAGAGTGAGGCATTCATACTAGCAACACCAGAAGGAGATCAGCTCCCCGGCTACATCAACAACATGCACCTGAAGAAGTTCTACCCTTAAAAGTCTCTATGGTTAAGGCATCTATCTACATATCTGGAAAATACCAAAAAATTCAAAAAAATACAAAAGTTACCTTGGTGAAAACTTGGCAAACAGGCGCCTTGGCGACAACCAAAAAATACCAAAAAATTCAAAAAAATACAAAAGTTACCTTGGTGAAAACCTGGCAAATAGGCACCTTGGCGACAACCAAAAAAAGCAAAAAAAGTAAAGAGAAAAAAAAAATCGCTCTCTCAGTGAAAACCTGGCAATCAGGCGCTATTGAGTAGGTACCTTGGTGAAAACCTGGCAAACAAGCACCAAGTGATCAAATCCAGCTTCACCATCAATGAGCTCCAAAAGCTTGAGCACACTTCAAAATGCAAGACTGACTATCCCAAGCTATATACATAAGCACAATCCACTCTGAGCACCAAGCACTTACCCATGGTTCATACTAGTCCACCTAACTAGGGGGCGATTCCAAAAGTTCTAAAAAATCCTAAAAATTGGAAAACTCATCAAAAATCCTAAAAAGATCAAAATCAAGAGAAAATTAATCTTCATCAAAAACATTCAAAAAATTTCAAAATCCAAAGCAATAAAACCAACTCGGTTATCAAGAGAGCAAAGGGTAATCATGCCCAAACTATCAATTGTCACAATCATGAGCTTTGCGAATCAGAATTAGGTTCATCTGACACAGCTTTATCAAACCTTTCAATTCAATCAACAGGCAGCAGGCGACCAAGCCAAACTATCAATTGCCACAATCATGAGCCTTGCAAACAAGCATTGGGCACATCTGACATAGCTTGATCAGCTGCCAACATGATCAAAACAATCAAATCTATCAATGAAAACTGTCACAATCATGAGCTTTGCGAACAAGCATTGGGCCCATCTGACACAGCTCAATCAGCTGCCAACATAATCAAAGAAATCCAGCCAACCAAGCCTATCCAAAGAGTTTGAGCCAATCAAGAGATCCAACTACATCGAGGAACCATACAAAAATGTTGACTAGGTCAGTCAAGTCGATCAGATGTCAGTCTATATTTCAGGGTTATATTCTTACATTACTCCAGGATCCACCATGTGAGGAGAGTAGCTATGATAGATCATGACTTATTTTCTTTGATTGCTGTCTGTTGAATGTTCACTTCAATTTCAGGGCCATGATGATTTAGGATAAATGCAGTAGGTGCTGTCACTTATCTGGCAGCCGCGCAGTTCCACGATCTGAGGTTAAACTTGGGAAAGAAATGGACATTCCTTCTCTTCTATTTTTGCTTGTTTGGTTTATAGAATCAAGAGCTCGCAGCAATATTCAAATGGACTCTGAGTTGCTTTGGAGTTCTATCTTGTTTTCTATGGTCTTTCCCTTTATGTTGCAAACAAGAGCTCACGATGCTATCCAGATGGACTCTAGGGGCGTAGGAGTTCTATCTTGTTTTTTTGTCTTTCCCTTTCAGAAATCAAGAGCTCACAATGTTATCCTGATGGACTCTAGGTGCAAAGGAGTTCTATCTTGGTTTCTTTGTTTTAGATTAATTCAGAGGACAAGCGGTATCCAGATGGTCAATATCTGGGTGCTTTTGGCTCTCTTTCTTTTCAAATAGGGAACATAGTTGAATCCAGATGGTCAATATTTGGGTGCACTATGAGTCTCTTTCTATTCAATCTCTCTACTCCTTCCACTATCAAGAGGTCATGGCAGTATCCAGGTGGTATGTGATTTGGATCATTCGACGCTCTTCTGAAATATCAAAAAAAAAAAAATACAATGATGACAAATATTGGAAATAGGGGCAGCGACTTGGGACATTCATCATTTCTATCAAATCATATATATCCAAAAATGCAAAAAGAAAACTTCTCTATCATTACATTCTATTGGATCAATCTTAGAGCACATCTATCCAAACTAAACTTCTTTCTAACTAACACATGCATTACTCAGATATTTTATGCATAATAGATTTCATTCATTCATTAAGTGCATCAGAAAAGTAAAAAAATATGGTAGTATGCATACATGATAAATCATAAAAACACATGCATCCATAAGCATCTCATATACACATACATTTCATATTTACCATCCTACATGAGCATGTCAGTAACATAGAAAAAATAAAACATCCATATACGATTCTGCATAATAAAAACACATCGCATACACATCTCATCATCTAAACCACCAAATCATGTAGAATCATACATATAGCAAAGTAAACCATGGCATATCATATCAAAACAATAGTTTCACCTCATATAAATCAAAATATCTGAGTATAATGAAGGGTCACAAGTCTGATCAAAGAAGGTAGTCAACATGTATATCAATAAATATCAGTGTATCGAGATACAAAAATGGTACTACTCAGAGTATACAATGAATCACTACAAAAATGGTACAAGGAGCATAATCAACAAGAGCTACCCCCACCCTCGCCAGGAGGCGCATGAGGGGGAGGCATATCATAATCTATCCTGTGAGAGGACCCAGGAGCTCAGACACCACTACTCTGAGAATGCTGAGCCCTGCTAGATCTCTACAACTCTGTGTAACTAGGCACCCTCTGTGTCGTCGAAACTGCGCCCTCATAGTGCCGTCTCCAGTACTCAATCTCCCTCTGAGCATCTCGCCTAGATCTATAATACATGTCTAGAATATCTCTCTGTGCAACATCCTATACACTATCAATAAAAGAGCAGACCTCAACCTGAGCATGTCGCTCTCTAGACTCAGCTACTGTAACACGAGCCTCCAAGATAGTCACACGTGCATCAGATAAAGCAAGTTGGGCCTGCAGATCCTGAACCTGTTGGGTGAGGCGCTCCACCTCTGAGGGATCATTGTCCATACCACCCATAGCCACATCCATGTCTCCCTCCTCTGCCTGGCCTCCCAGTCCCTCACCTCCTCTCCATCTCAAAACCACAGAGTCATCACCACTCTCGGAGCTCTCCCCTATGCTGCTCCTACTACTTCCACTATCCCCAAAGGAACCTGTCTCAACACTCTGCTCATCTAGAGCCTCCACATCTATGTCTGCAATCTCCACATCCACATCCTCAATAATAACCTGATCCTCATGTTGGGGAGCCAAAACTGTTGTTGTTCGCCTGTGAACTCTGTGCACAAACTAAGGTGCCTCCTCCTCTACAGCCTCCTCATCCTCCAGAATGGCACCCAACCCAACCCTGGAAGCACTAGTCTATCCCCCGCTCCAGCCACCAACCCTAACCCCACCACCAGCACCCCCGAGGCTAGGATCATCCCCTCCATCGTCTCCTCTCCCCCGTCCTTTGCCTCTCCCACCATCTCTCCCACCTCTCCCCCATCCACCATCTCTACCCCCATCCCTCCCTCCCCGGCCACCACCTCTCCCTCCATCATGGCCTCCCCTACCATGCCATACCCGTCGGGCCCTCCTCATGACAGTCCTGGGAACAGGATGTGAGACATCTATCAGTGCAACAGGCCTATGCTGCAACCAATGGGCATCAAACTGTGGTGTAGTGCCTGCAAAAGACAACTTCAACTATCAGTACAAGAGCAGATAAAGACATAAAGTATTGAAACAAGATGTGAGAAAGAATCAAAGAGAAGAAAGGAAGTACATAAAGCAATCATAAATAAGACAAATCTGGGTCTACAGTGGTAGAACGCCAGGTCCATGCCACAGGAAGCAATCCCATTAACTCGGTGCGAGCAGCATCAAGTGATACCACGGCTCCCCAAATAGTAGCATCCCTCGACCTCCAAGCAAAGTAGGCGTTAGAATTGGATACATCCTACTGCTCTCCAAACTGACGTAACACCCTGTCGGTGTTATGAAAATCTATCATATGGACGTGATCAGTCACGCATCCAATCAAATATTGTCGCTGACGACAGAAAGGAAGATGAATGTCCTCTCCATCCCAGACAGGACAATCTCTGTATGGCCTCTAGATAAAGTATGGAATCATATCAAGCTACTGCCGCCAATATGTAAGATGACCCATATGAGTCTAGACAATAGCACCATCATACATAAACACATACGGCCTATCTTCCAAGAGAGCACAGGCACCAACAGGATGACAGACTGCTATATGCTCCCATGCCCATATCTGTAGCAACGTAGCACCGCAGCCGAGCGACTTACCATCAAGGTAAGCAGCATACAACATGTGGAAATGCATGTGGGCCAACATACAAGGACCCCAAGCAAAGATGGTATGGTCCCGGACCATACTCTGTAGAACACTACCAAAGCCAACAGAAAAGCCACGCTATCTACGATCGAGGCATAGAATCCCACATATCAGACTACCCAACAGCGTAGACAGTTTATCAAGGCTAACCCAAATCTAGACCAAGGGATGTCATAATCACCAGCCAGCCTGAGCTGATCTCAGGGAAATCCAGAGAGCTCGGTCAATGCAACGACACCAGTGCATGTGGAATACTCCACAAGCTCGCCCTGGATAGGGAGTTGGAGGATGCGATACACATCCTCCAAAGTCATGGTACACTCCCTGGTGGGTAGCCAGAAAGTGCACATCTCTGAGTGCCATCGCTCTACAAGGGCAGAGATCAGACCCCTATTGGTCGTGTTCTCAGGCATATAACACAACCAATACAAATTGAGATCATGAAGCACTGACCTCTCATCCTTGGTCAGCTGAAAATGATAAACAAGTCCCGCCGTTCTGGACTCCCGACAGCGCAAGATACGCCTAGTGAACTGCACATACAATCAAGTCATGAAAAATATTAGTTTCAATCATTAAAGAAAGTAATAGAAGCAAGAAAAAGTAGATATCAGACAAAGACATTAGGCAAACAGTGCTAAAAAGTCAATTGCAGTAATAAAACAAGGCATATGCAGTACTTTTAAGCGATTGCGAAACATAACCAGCAAGTGCGGCACACAAATTTCAACTGTGGCATTTTACAAACCCAACTGCGGCACACTTATCAATTGCGGTATTAAACCAGTAGTTGTAGCATTATAACCACAATTACAGCAAAACCGCGCTCGATTGCGGCAAACATGTCAATTTTCCTAAAAAGTACAAATTTTAAAAGCAAAAAATATAAGCATTAATGACACACAAAATGAGAAAACTCACCACATGTCCAGAGCCAGCTAGTCTACGATACGTACAGACTCAATCTGAGATGTGTGTGACTCCAAGAAGACCAGCCATCGCTCACAAACAGGAGAAAATAATATAGAAATCAGAAAAGCAACTCACCAATGAATCAGAGCTCCAAAATCGCAAAGTGACAAATGAAGAGCTCTCTTCACTATTTATAGGGGTTTCGAAAAACCCTAATTTCACTAGGAGGTCCGAAAATTATTCCCAATCCCCGAAAAATTCGATGGTCAATTACAGGGGCATATTAAAAGTATTTTTCAAATTTGTCAGCTACCCAGTTCCAGAAATTACAGTTTCAACAAATCAACACTCATCTTGCGACTTTTTGCTCAAATTTGTTGAGGGGGCATAAATACACCTACTACTGCCAGGGAAAGCTGGGGCAAAATCAAAGAATCTTTGACACACTGCGACAAGTCACATCGCATCAAAGAGGGGCAAATGTAGACACCCTAAAATGGACAGGCTTGTGACTTTACATTAAAAACACTAATTTTTATCTATTAATTAATGGTTT
>MU226863.1:973792-991882 GCA_018584345.1 Thuja plicata
CTTTACCAAATGAAGAGGTGGAGTTTACTGAGGACCTCTCCAGTTCCTTTTGATCTCAACCATTCATCTCCCTATCTCTGGGATTGATCTCAACCGTTCATATCATCACCAAATCCTATATAATAAAACCTTCATAACCATTTGAAGGATCTAGGATTTCAAGCTCTCGTGCGCCATTACTCTGTCAGTTTGGTTCTAGCATTCAAACCATCTTGCGATCACACACCCATTTCAATTAGCAACTTCTCGACACTTCTCAAGTCATAGACGCTGCCCCGCCAATACTGAGCATCAAGAACAGCATTTCGGAAGGAGTAGAGAGAAATAATAGAAGCTTCAAGCATTGTGGGGTTTGCATTCATTTGTTTTCCTTTCTCTTGCTTGTACATTTTATTGATTACGTTTCATTGTTATTTGTTTTAGTAGTATCGTGTATTTGGTTTAAATCAATTGTGAAACCTTTGCTACTGACCCTTGCCTTTGGAAAGCTTGGGAATTCCCGGATCACGAATCGAAGAAGAGGCATACAGTTTCTTTCTTTTTCAATAAATGTATTTCTCTATTAGCATCCATATCCTTATATATTTTATTCAACTTGTTATCATTTAGGGTTTGGGGTTTGGAGAAATAAAGAAGGGGGATAGAGATGGTGGAGAGGTGAGGAAGATAGAGAGAAGGGAAAGAGGGACATAGTAAGAGTAGAATAGAGGGGGAAAGGGAGACAATGTTTAGGGCTTAGAGTTTAGGGTTTAAGGCCAATAATTTAGGCTTTTAGATTTGGATAAAAGAGATAAGGAGAGAGGGGGGAAGGATGGGTAAATGGAGTGGGGAAATAGAAAGAGGGGCGAAATATTAGGATGAGGAATACATTGGACAAAAGGGAAAGACGGGAGAGATGTTGGAAAGATAGGGAGAGAAGGTGATAGAGAGAGGGGGATGGAAGAGAGGGGAAAGTGAGAGAAGCGAGAGGGGTAGGATAGAGGGAGATGATAGATATATAGAGAGTTCTTAAAGATAGGTCTGTAAGAGGGGAGGTAGGGAGATGTAGATGCATAAATAAAAGTTAGAGACATAATCGAATAGAAACAAAAGTTTTACATGAATAGGTGATTATATAGGGAGCTACGATAATGAAACATGGATGGAGAAGTGGATACATAGACAAAAAGAGAGAAATTAGGAATGTCAAATTCATGACGTGTGCCATATATAGTATGCTCCATATATGGTGCACGTCATTCTTATAATATTTTTTACATATGGCATATGTCATACTAAGAACATTTTCTACAAGTGGTGTGGTTCATATATCCAGCGCACACCATATAGGGTGTGTGTTGTTTTAATAGCTTTGGGAAATACCAAGCCTTAAGCATCCAACCCAAAGGCTTGGACGATTATAATAGGTTTGAGACTTGTTAATCAAAAAACATAAAAAATTCACATATTTTCATTCGTGATCCCCATCAAGTTTGCATGTGGTTCAACATAGATAAAATTAGCCACCATGATATTGTTAAGCTCTATGTTAGCTATCTGGCCATATCATTTATTGTGAATTTTGATTATGTTAGGTTTTCCATCTCTAATTTCTTACATAAGTAGGTCCATTTTTTCTCAAAAACTTACATATAGCATTTTGGGCATAGATTTTGGCTCTATCATCAAGTTTTGAAACAAATTACATTCTTAGAAACTAGACTCCATTCTACATACCTTAAAAAATAAATTTTTCATTTTTAGATTAGTTTTCAACAATTTCTAGGGGGAGCCTGCTCGAATTTCATGTTTTCAGGATGTGTCCACTTTGAAAATTCGTAAAAAATCATACATTCATTAAAAAGTTAGTCGAAAATGCTGGGATAAACTACATGGTGTTAGATAAACTCTCACTTGAGTGATTAAAAAAATTCAAAAAAGGGTTGACATTTTAGGGAGAACACAACAAATGTTATGTTATGTTTTTTTGCAAAAAATAGGACCACTTTGTGTGCTCCTTGTTTTGAGGCCCTTAATCTCAACCAATTTTTTTTTAAAAATAGTATTTTAGAAACTCGATTCGAAGTAATACAACTCTTGTTCTTGTCACACCTTCAAATTTTGAGTGTAACTATCTTGATTTTCTTGTCAAAGTTCAGAATTTTCTAATTTCATAAGAAAAAAAAGTGGCATCTTATACCCCCCTTTTTGGTACCCCATCTTTGTGTAAATACCCACATCACCTAAATTAGATCAAGTAAATCAGATAAATTATAACATACACATACATCCATAGATTGTAAAGGACGTGGAAGGAGAGAGGGGATTTCAAGAGAGCGAGTGTGTGTCAAGGAAAAAAAGACCTAGAGAGAGAGAGAGAGAGAGAGAGTAATAACTATTTAATGGTTTTATAAAAAAAAATCTAAGTTTTTCTAAAGATTTTCTATTTTTTTAAAAGTTTTCTACAAAACATATAATACAATAGTTAAAAACTACAAAAATGAAACATATATACATGTGTAAAAAAATGTCAAATTTTTCTAAGGCTTTTTAATGAATTTCTAAATTTTTAATTTTTTTCTAAGGTTTCTAATGATTTTCTAGATCCTTTTTAGTTTTTTAAAAAATTACTATTTTTTATGTCTAATAAATCAACAATTAATAAACACAAAAGAGAAGAAGTTAGTGCACCTGGTATCGAGTAGTTTCGATTTGTAGAGTGAAATAACACAATTGTCGTCGAAAGTTGTCTTCTCAGCCAACGGTGTTTGCTAGAAGTACTTGTGGATCCCAGAGAAACTGTTGATTGTGACAAAATCACTGTCACATTGGGCTTATAAACTATTTTCAAAAATGACAGAGGAAAATGCCTTCGATCGAAGACCCCTGCGTCATGGACTTCAATCGAAGGGTGTACTTCAATCGAAGGGACTTAGTAAGTGACGATTTCATCTGATCACTTTTTCTTCGTGGGAAAAATTGTAATCCACTATTGTGGGATCACCCTAAGTGCTTATTTACATATGTGATTAAAAAGGGAAGCAAAATAGATTACACAAAACCATTTAAAGTTGAGAAAAGAAGTAAGCAATTCTTACAAGTTGCGAGTGCAATTTTGATATCAAGTATACTAGAAAACTATGAAATAGATCAATTGTCATTGGAAGCTTGAAGCCTAAGTTTTATGTAGAGGAAAAATGGTTAGATATAGATTATCACTTTGTAGTGCAAAGTATATTTGAGAAAGAATTTAGTACTAATAGGATCCACCCACTTTTTTTTGTCAAACACACAATTTTTGAAATTATGACAAGACATAATTAGATTAATTTAAAAATGTCAAACGATTAAAAAATCATACAAATACTAATTCTTTAATATATTTATATTTATAAATATTAAATATTCTTAAATCTGATATTTATATCTTATCTAAAATAATTGTTTTATAAAATATAAATGTATCAACTTTTAAAATATAAATATGCTAATTTTATATACCCATTGACTGAAATAAAAGATGCTCCAAGATAGGAACTAATAATGACTCGACGAATACATTGTAAACAAGTTGCTGTAAGCTAATACTTAGTCAACGAGGAAGGCTTGCTTGAATAAGGTGCAGTTAGGGTGTTGCAATCTTCTGTTTTTTATTAAAGCTTACGTGATTATTTAATGGAGGTCAGCAACCCATTTTTGCTTTTCCATGTGGAGAGGAAATAAATTTCAAAATTTGCAAACATTTTCTAAGTTAATGTCATAAAGATATCTTAAAGTATACATCTAATGGGCCAAACTTGTCTGTAATATCAAACTAGCCATTGAGATTATTTTTCTTATGGTTGAGTTGATAGAGAGTTTGTATTCTTGAAAAGGAGGTCACAAATGCTTCATTTGTAATACAGTTTGGTTCCTCCCACAAGGTGTACAGGAGTATAACTGCGAGCAGATCAGAATGGAGCAGCAGATATATGTAATGTATTTATTATATGTGATGTATTTATTCATCACTTTGGCTCTTTTACTCTTGTTAGGATGGAGGATTATATGGGCCAAAGGTGATGATAACGCAGTCAAACACAAACTCCCACCTGGATCCACTGGATTGCCATTTGTTGGAGAGACTATCGCTCTCATTCGAGCCGCTAACTCATCTAGGCGTCGAAAGTTCTTTGACAAACATGAGCTCAGGTAATAACAACAATTTCATGATCAAATTTATCAGATCTCTATAGTTCATTTGAATCAATTTATGAATTTTTAGTTTTGATTGTGTATGTATTTTTACTGATCTCTTACATCGTGATGATGAATCATAGAGTGTGATCTAAAACATTGATACTAAAAATACATACACAATCAAAATCAGAAATTCATAAATCATTCTCTTATATTCTGATGATAAATCAGAAAATATGATTTAAAACATTATACTAAAAATACATATACAATCAAAATCAGAAGTTCATTTATTACAGTGTGTTTGTACTTTTTGAACCCATGAATATCATATTTTTTTCTAACAAGCTTTATCAAATCTCGGCCATGGAATCCCTCATAAATTATAACTGTTTGAGCTCATTTTATATACCCCCATTTGGGAGATTTTGATAAAACTGAAAAGAAAATGCAGGTATGGACCGATTTTCAGATCCAATTTGTTTGGAAGAGCAAAAGTAGTTGTATCAGTGGATCCAGAGTTCAATAAATACATCTTCCAAAACGAGGGTAGATTGTTTCAGTTCAGAATTCCACCATCGGCAATAAATCTTATGGGGAGATATTGTTTGCTGGAAGTCCACGGAGAGCTTCAGAAAAAGATCCATGGAGCCGTTGTCAATTTGTTCAAGTACGACAGGCTGAGTTCCGATTTCATGGAGGATGTAGAAAATGCATTGCTCACCGCAATGAGTAAATGGGAAGACCAGAGAGATATCGCCCTTCAACATGAATGTAGTGAGGCAAGCAAACAATTGAACATTTACATCTTTTGTCACTTGTTTATTCATTACCATGATTAAGAGTTGACTGCCATTTTTGTTTATTTTTTGGACTCACAGATTGTTCTTAAGTTAATGGGAAAAATGTTGCTGGACTTACCCTTTTCTGAGGAGATGAATGAAATTTTTAAGGCTTTTCACAATCTCACAGCAGCTCTCCTATCCTGGCCTCTCAATATTCCAGGAACCGCTTATTACAGAGGAATTCAGGTGCTATCCCACTCAATCTTCAATGGTTATATTGAAAATTGTCAAATTTTGTGGCTATTAATATAGAAAAGACAAGGGCGAGGTCTGATTTTTTTCGTTAGAGATTTTTGTGATAGGCATAAGGTCATGAGGTCCAATCTGTTCTAGTCTTTATGATATAGAGGATGTATTGTACCGACATTACAAAGCACGCTTGAGCTAGAGTAGTACTGGGATGGGTGACCTTTCAGGAAGCCTTGATGCTTCACCTCTATGTGCATCACCTAGATGCAATGAGGGCTAAGTGTTCCATTCATTTTCATGAGAGATGTGTTCTTGTGAACCGGCATGAAGGTTGGGTCAATGAGTTTGACTCAAAAAACTAAACATCACAAATTGACTTGTTGTGGAAAATATCTCCTACTTATCATTTGATGAGCTTAAGAGGCTTTCTAATGAATGGTTCATAAGGCACAACACTTGTTGAAGGTTTTGCAAATGGGATTACAAGCAAAGTGGGCTTAACCTTGGAGGAAACTTTGCGGTTGAGCACGTTTGAGTTAGAGTAGAAGTAGGATGGGTGACCTCTCAGGAAGCCCTGGTATTTCACCTCTATGAACATCACCTAGATGGAATGAGTGTCAAGTGTTTCATTCATTCTCATGAGAGATGAGTTCTTGTGAACCACTACACATGAAGCATGGGTCAATGAGTTTGATTCAAAAACTACATGGTTGAATCCTGATAGCAATATCACAATTTTGTGAATAATTTTTAACCATGACAACTGAATTGCAGGCCAGGAGATTTCTGTTAAAAACGATCTACAAGTTTATAAAGGAGAGGAGAGAACACCCGGAGGTGATTCATAATGATCTCTTGAGCAAACTCTTGAAAGATAACACTTTTTCAGATGAAATTATTGCAGATACACTACTTTTCCTGCTCTTTGCTGGTTATGATACTTCATCCTCAGCTATGGCATTTGCTATTAAGTTTGTCACTGAAAATCCAAACGCATTGGAGGAGATGAGGGTGAGTGCGCAAATCTAATTCTAGATGTACTTGGATTATAATTCTCTGATTTAGATAACTGATTATAATTATTTTCTATTATATAACTGAATTAATCTATTTTCTTGAGCTCTCGTTTATCCTGATAATAGATCATGGAACGCTGATATAAAAAATTACACACAATCATATCCGGAAGCAATAACATCTGAATTAATCTATCAGGCTGAGCATGATAATATCATAAAGTCCAAAGGCGCAGGCAATGAAAAGCTCACCTGGGACGATTATCAGTCTATGAAATTCACTAATTGTGTAAACAGATCTCACCTGTCTGTATTATTTCTGTTGGGTTCAATTGACATTACGAATGTATAAATTGGATTTTCAAATGAATTACCTAAACAAATTAAAACTTAGAATGCATGACTTTCTTGATATGACAGGTAATAAACGAGACGCTTCGTTTGGCTTCCACTGCCACAATTAGTTTCAGAGAAACTATGAAAGATGTTGAAGTGAAAGGTTGTGCTTAGATCTAGAAACATTTCTGGAGTTATAAACTCATTGATTTTATTTTTATTTTTATTTTAAAACTTGGATGAGAAGGTACATTTAGGATTAAAAATAAGATTTTATTTTTCAAGACAGAATTTGTTATTCCCAAGGGATGGGCAGTAATTACCATACCCAGTTCAATCGATTTGGATGAGAAGTACTATTACGATGCTCACCAGTTCCACCCTTGGCGCTGGCAAAATGAGGAGGCATGTTTTTATAAAGAACAAAATTGGCTGTAATTTAACTGTAGTCATTTGATATGTGTACTTTTTGTTTAAATTGTTTTGCACAATTCATTTGCAGAAGATTTTTGACAAACCATTTTACATGCCATTTGGAGGAGGCATCAGGCTTTGCCCGGGACTTCACCTTGGCAAATTCGAAATTGCTCTCTTTCTTCATCACTTTCTCACTAAATTCAGGTCAGATATGTTTCATGATAATGTGGCGTTACAATTTACCAAATTATTATTGAAATCCAAGTGCTTGAATGCATTGGACAGATGGGAGCCGCTCGGAGTTTCTCATGCTAAGTACTTTCCTACACCTCACATGGCAAAGGGATTCCCCATTCGGCTCTACCCTCGAGTGAAGAGTGAAGAGTGAAGAGTGAGGAATAAGTATTCTAATTCTTAGATTTGAGACGACCTTTTTAAATAGTTTTAGAAAGGTCATATTGTGTGTTCTAATAAACCATCAATCTATCAAAAAGATTGATAAAAATGAAGTGTTAGCAGGATTCATCTAGATACAAAAATTAGTCTATACGGGACACGACCTTGTACTTGAATTCGTTTTAATGGTTGTGCTAACAGTTGTTAATTTAATATTCATACTTGCTGATTTAGAATCCAATATTTTTGACAATATTGTACCAATAGTTGTCTTTAAAGTTTTTTTTGGTAATGACAACTACCCATAATTGAATGAAATGTATCCCTTACTCTAAAAAGCAACCAATCTTGTGATGTCACACCAGCTGCAAAAGTATGGGGGTCCCTAATGCACAACTATTGGACACCTTGACAAAAGCATGTTGATGTGGCCTCATATTTTATGATGTGGCCCTGAAACCTTAGTTATAAGCAGAGGACTTACCAAGTGAGTTGTTGTAAAAAAATGGGAGTGATTTGAAATTGACACGTAGGATTTTGAGAAGAGCAAAGTTAGGGTGCTCAACTATTGGATCCTCTCTCCCATGTAATGTCAATCAATACCTAAAATCTCAATATTAGAGCTTTAGTGATAATTTATCTACACTTTTAATTAATTGAATTTACATGATACACAAGGAATGTGAGGATATAGAGAAACAAAAGAAAGATAATGCAAATGATAGATGTCATAAAATGTAATAATTATGATATGTAGCATCATGTGTCGATTAGATGAATGTGAAACTAATAGGCATGTATGTATAATGAATATTGGGAAGCTACATGGGTGTGAATCTACTATCAGTGAGTATTTCAAAGTAGATAGGCATTCCTAGTCATGCATGAAAGGTAAATATTCAAAAAAGTAAAAGATGATTTCTGGTCCACACATGTAATAGACCACTATTTGTATTTTCTCACATGTCTCATTTGCATGAGTGTTTCAAAGAAATCCACAAACTAGAGAAAAATGAATGTTATGAATATCATCTATTAAAATAATTGAAATATGTATTAATGATAATATGTGTTAACCATCAAATGAAAAGTAAAACATATAGAAAGAGATAAGGGTTCCAAGGGATTCGACAAACTAGGGAAAACTAAATGTAATAAATATCATCTATTGGACAATTGAAATATGAATTAACGATAATGTATTAACTATCAAATAAAAAGTAAAATGTATATAAAGAGATAAGGGTTAGAAATCATGCATATATGAAAATATTACATTAATACTCTACCTAGTGCAATGGTGTAATAAAAATATACTTATTTGTGAATAATGCAATCTACTTGGCTGATATAAGATGTGAAATTATCAATGATAGTAAAATGTAATAAAAAAATTCAACTATGATTTCATAAGTATAATCAAGATATAGTGGTGAGTCTTTATGTAACAAAATTGAACATCTAAATTCTTAATAATAAGAGTGTCAATAAAAGTGCATGCCCCTCTTGTACCATCCTAAAATTGCATCACTATGTAATTTTCCATCTAGCATGGCCCCATTTTAGCATGTATGGGGTGTTGCACTAATTTTCAGTACCACTAATCTAACCTTGCTTTTCATTCTGGCATCCCCTCTTCAATTAAAACCCTCAAGCCAACTTTCTTTAATAATTGTTGTGGGGAATAGACCAACATGGTTTTCCTATTCCCCAGAATAATTTGACCCAGTCATCCTATTCTCCAATGTTTCCTCAAAAATTTAAACCAGAGATTGTCTCAACAGTCGAGCCGAAAATTCAATCTCTTGTTGGCCCTCTTCAAGTTTTGAGCTTTGAAATGTTTGTGAGGGGTATATTTAATCAACCTACCTCTCCTCATTTTAGAAGGTATTCATAAGCATTCAAGATCCAAGTTTAAGGTATTCACAAGTATTCAAGATCCAAGTTTAAGGCATTCACAAGCATTCAAGATCTAATTTTAAGGCAAGCATTCTAAGATCAAGCATTCTAAGGTGGATTTCAAGCATGAAAGGCATCATTTTGAAGGCTATCTTCTCCGCTATGGTAATATTCTCTCCCATGAATTCCAAGTAGAGAAGATCACAATCAAGGGAGAAGATCATATCCATCTATCCAAGCATTCAAGTATTCAATCACTCCTCGTTCATATCAAGCATTATAGAAAACTACAACAATCATTATGCAAGGCATGTCGTTAATGATTTCCTTTTAGGTTTTTGTGTAGAGTCAAGCTATTACATCAACATTTGTGATCACATTCAAAGACACATCTGTTTTGCCAAGGTATAAAATACTTCATGTTTCAAATCTACCCTCTGCTCTATGTTAGTACACTTTCTTTTATTTCATTTCAATTTCAAGATTGATTCCAAACTAGGGTTTAACTGAGGCAAACCAATATCTATCTAGACAATAATTTTCTTATTTTCTGTGTGTAGGAATAGGTAGCACCAGTTTTGGGATCTGATGTAGGAAGTATAGGAGTCTGGCTATAGTCTACAGCTGACATCATCAAAAAGTGCAGGGATAAGGCCGATCTAGTTGACCTAGTCCAAGGAATAGGATGACTTGGAATTTGACCTAGTCCCTCCAAAAAATATTCAAATTGAATCCACAAGTTAGTTGCAGTTTTTTGTTTCATCTTCTGACATCAAAATCAGTCATTTAGGTTTTTGTCAGTCTTTGTGCACAAAAAGCCACTCTTTCTGACACAAAGTTGTTGAGTGCAGGATAAAAAAGAATTTTGGAAGAAGTACTAATAGGGAATATGGAGAAAGACCACATGGAGGTCCAATATGTTACAAATGCAACAAATTTGATCATATTACAAAATTTTGCAGAAGGAAAATTGGAGAAAATGGTGTTTTGGTAAAAATGATCAACATTAGTAAAAAGAAGGAAGAGATGCAAAAATTATGGGTAAAAGAATCAAGAAAATTAGAAGAAATTTATTGATCCAAGGAGGGTTAGTACTTAGGGCCAAAGGCACTCCCATACACCAAATCAATTTGTAGATACACAAATCGAAAGCTCAACACAAAGAAGGAAAGAAGGAATGCAGATGCTTTTCATTAATTCATCAAACTTCATACATATCAGGCCGTAAGGCCTTCCCGCTTATGGCTAATACAATATGAAAATATTATAGAACAGTCCTCATACATCCAAGGATCACAAACCCTACATTCCCCAAACTACTATCCAAAAAAATTCCAAAACTAAGAACAAAACACTACATTTATACAAGAGGCTACCGAGAAGGTCGATCGCAAAAGATCCTAAAGATCCAACATAGGAAACAACAACAACCCATATTTAGGTCCATATACGTCCCAATGAGAGATCCCAAATTAATACTACTACCAAAATTAAATGCATATGTCGGCTCAAAGATCCAACAAAAGAAAACATACTCGGTGAGACAAGAAACATGAAAACCACCGAGCCACTGAGACCGGTCGGTGAAACCACGCCAAGAACAATAACTGAGTTTGGTCAATGAAACAAAATAGAACCTTCAACTGAGAACTCCAGAGTAGTTGCCGATCAGCTTACCAAAAATCTCCAACAAACTACCGAGCTCACAAGCAAACATTTTTTTTTATACAGGATTTTCATGAACCTACGACGCTCCTACATCAAACGCCTGGGGTTGAAAAGAAATGATTCTCTAAATCATGAGTGAAGTACAACCTAAGATGAATTCAACTCAGATTGACAAAACCATGTAGAGTCTTCAATCAGTGTGTTCTTCCACTTTATCAAGTATTCCATGCAATCCTTTCCTCTTCTGCTTCTGCCAATTCTTTGTTCAAAAATCTGTTCAACTTCTTCTATCTGTTTCATAGGATAATCACTTGGAATTGTCATTTCTTTATCATGTTCATGATACTCGTACAAATCTCAAATATTGAATATAGGTGATATATTCATGTCATCAGGTAACTCTACTTCATAAGCATTGTCCACTATCAAACTTCCTCAATATCTTGCAAGGACCAAATTTCTTCATCTTCAGTTTACCATATGTCCCAACAGGAAACCTACCCTTCTTCAAATGAACCATCACTTCATTACCAACCTCAAAAATCTTATGTCTTCTTGATCTATCTGCACTATTCTTTTATTTGTTATTACTTTTCTCCAACTTATGTTTAACTTCTTCATTCAACGACTTCATAAAGTCAACAAATTCTTCTCCTTCAACACTTCTCTTCTCTTCTCCATCAATATCTCTCAAGTTTGATATACCTCTCGATTGTATTCCAGTAACAATATTAAAAGGTGTCTTGCCAGTACTCCTATTCACTGAATTATTATATGCAAACCCTTCTTGTGCTAACATCAAATCCCAATTACTCATTTTGTCTCCAACTAAGCATCTCAATAGGTTACCCAAACTTCAGTTTACAACCTCTATTTGTCCATCAGTCTATGGATGAAATGTAGAACTATAATTGAACTTGGTGTCCAACTTCTTCCAATGATTTTTCCAAAAATATCCAACAAACTTACTGTCTCAATCAAAGATGATACTCCTCGCTAATCCATGTAATCGAACAATCTCCTTGAAGAAAAGATCTGCTATATGCACTACATCTGATGTTTTTCTACATGGTATGAAATGTGTCATCTTGGAAAATTGATCCACAACAACAAATATGGAATCATTACCTCTTGATGTCCTCGGTAAGCCAAGAACAAAATCCATGCTAATATCACTCCAAGGTTTCTCAGGAACATAAATCGGTGTATACAATCCAGTATTCTGACTTACTCCTTTTGCAACTTGACAAAATCTACAATTCTTCACAAATTTATGAACATCCTTATACAACTGAGGCAAAAAACACCTTTCCTTAAGTAAACTCAATGTCTTATCAATGCCAAAATGTCCATCCAAACCACCACTATGTTTTTCTCTTATCAAATTGATTCTAATTGATCCTCTCGGTATACATAATTGAATACCTTTGAACAACATATCTTCTTATGAAATATTCTTCAAACCTACTCATTTTATCCAGAATAGGCGCTCTGCACCTTCTCCATGGCTCAAAAAAATTAGGGCCAATTTCATACAAAGTCTTCATATCATCAAAACCAAGAACCTCAATTCTTATTTTAGTCAACAAAGATCTTTTTCTACTTAATGCATCAACAACTCGGTTGGATACTCCACTCTTATGTTTTATCACAAATGTGAAACTCTGCAAATACTCTACCCATTTCATATCTCTGATTCAACTTATTATGGCTACCCAAATACTGTAAAGCCTTATGATCATTATATAACACAAACTTACTCGGCATCAAATAATGTTTGCATTTCTTTAGGGCTTAAACAATAGCATAAAAATCTTGATCATACACAAAATATTTTCTTTTAGCATTATTCAACTTCTCACTAAAGAAAGAAATACTTTTACCTTCTTGACTCAACACGGCTCCTATTGCACTGCCACTTGCATCACATTCCACTTGGAATGCCTTATTGAAATCAGGTAGGGCTAACACAAGTAATTCAACAACCTTCAATTTTAGAGTCTCAAAACTCTTATCAGCTCCATGTGTCCACTTGAATTATCTCTTATCTCCTCTCATTGTCTTAGTCATAAAATTATAAATTGAACTAAAATTTATGATGAACTTTCGGTAAACATTTGCTAACCCATGAAATGATCTTACCTCGCTGAAATTCTTAGGTGTAGGCCAATCAATTATAGCTTCAACCTTCTCAGGATCCATCTTCAAACCATCAACTGAAATCACAAAACCTAAATACACAAGTTCTTCTTTCATGAAGGAACATTTTTGCAAATTAATCAACAACTTTTCCTCTTTCAATCTCTGCAATACCTATCTTATATGCAACAAATGATCTTCTCTAGTCTTACTGAATATCAAAATGTCATCCAAGTACACAATCACAAATTTACCCAAGAATTGCTTCAAAACTTCATTCATTAATCTCATAAAAGTACTCGGTGCATTAGTTAAACCAAAAGGCATAACCAACCATTCATACAAACCTTCTTTTGTCTTGAAATCAGTCTTTCATTCATCACCTTCTCTTATTCTAATATGATGATATCCACTCTTCAAATCAATCTTGGTAAAATATGTTTCTCCACTCAAACAATCCATTATATCATCCTTTCTTGGTATGGGGAATCAATATTTAATTGTTATCTTGTTTATAGCTCTTGAATCAATACACATTCTCCATTCGCCATTCTTTTTAGGTGCCAACATAGCTAGTAATGCACATGGACTCAAACTTTCTCTGATCAAACCCTTCTGCAACAACTCATGAATTTATCGGTTGAGTTCCCCATTCTCGGTCGGTGTCAATTGGTGTGGTGCCTTGTTTGGAAAACTAGCTCAAGGAATCAGATCCATACAATGACTAATATCTCTCATTGGTGGTAAACCATCAGGTACACTAGCTAAAATGATCTCCTTGTACTCGGTGAGAAACTTCTCGACTTTTGCAGGAACTTTATCTTTTGTTTTCTCTCTCTCAGTTTGTTAGGGATCAAAGCATAACAAACATTATTTCTCTTCAGATCTTTAACAAACTATCTACCTTCCATCAAACAAACTCTTACATATGTACATACCTACCCAACAGATTCTTCAACCAAAGGTAACAATATTTGCCTCTTTCCATCAACCCAAATAGTATATTTGTTCAATCTTCCATTAGGTATAGTATGTTTATCATTTTTCCAAGGTCCTCCCAACAAAATAAGACAACAATCCATAGGCATAATATCACACAATACCTTATCATAATACTTTCCAAGATTCAAACTCACACAAAATTGTTCACTTACCATAAGTGTGTGCTCATCCTTGATCCATGAAATCTGATAGGGCTTTGGGTGCTTTATTCTTTCCAACTGAAACTTTGTAACCATCTCCTTAGATGCTAGATTCTCTGAACTCCCACTATCAATAATCACTTTCCAAACTTGGTCTGCAACTCTACATCTGATCTTAAACAAACTTTTCCTCACAAGATCTTGCTTATTATTTTCACTCCATGAGATTCTTCTGACCATCAGGTTTCCTTCCTTCTCAGGTTCATTCAATGAATCTTCTTGCACCGAGGCATTTCTGCTACTACCAACTTTCTTGCTTGCATGTGTACACTCAAGTGATCTATGCCCCTGTTCTCCACAATTATAACTATTTCCTTGGAACCCTCTTCTTCTATATCCACCTCAAGATTAATTGCCTCTTCCTCTAAATGAACTTCCACCTTTCCACTCGGTCTTTCCTTTGTTTTTATCTATCTTTTCCTAATCAGATCTTCTATTTTCTCCATAAGATCTACCTCTTCCTCTAGGGAGTCTACCACATCTTCCTCTTTTTCTTTTCTCGTGTCTTTTATTCAATTTCTCCTCATCTTTTAGGGCAAACTGATAAGCCTCTTCAATACTCTCCATCTTTACCAAATTGATCTCTTCTTGAATAGAACTCCTTAAGCCATTTAGGTATCTTACAATTATTTCCACCTCATCTTCAGCATGTCCAGATCTGATATCTTACCTGTAAAATTCCTTGATGTAATCCTTCAGAGAGCTATCTTTCTGCTTCAAACTTTGCATTCTCCTAACTAGGTTAATCTGATAATCACAAGGTAGAAACTTTCACTTCAACTTATTTATCATCTTATTCCATACATTGATCTTTTCTTTACCCTTCTTCTTTTGGTCCAATTGCAAATGCTCCCACCACAAGGATGCATGACCTTTCAATTTTGTGCTTGCAATCTTCACCTTGTTCTCCTCTGATATGATTTCATACTCAAAGTATTTCTCCATCTCGGTTATCCAGTCTATCAATTCATCTGAATCCAACTTTCCACTATACTCGGGAGTATTAAACTGAGGTGTGGACTACAATCTTGTCAAAGCTTTCATGATCTTTCTTCTCCTTGATCTATTATAGGTGTAGGTACGAATTCCTTGTGCACTTCCTCGACTTCATTATCACTAACATCCTCAAGATTTCTTCCTCGAGACTAGGATGTCTCAACAACTTCTAATCTTGTAGCAATTTCTCTTAGCATATCATCTAAGCCTGGATCTGCATCTTGCCTTCCTTGAACCATCTTTAAACCCTCTCCAATTGTAGGTCAAATCACAATCTTCTATCCCACAACAAATCAACCATCTAGGATTTACAAGAAGAAACCTTAGATCTAACCTTCGCTTTGATACCACCTGACGCGAGGAGGGTTAGTAATTAGGGCCAAAGGCACTCCCAAGAACCAAAATAGCTTGCATATACAGAAATCGGAAGATAAACATAGAGAAGGAGAGAAGGAATGCAAAGAATTTTCATTAATTCATCAAACTTCATACATGTCGGGCTGTAAGCCCTTCCTAGTTAAGGCCAATACAATCTGACAATATTATAGAATAGTTCTCATACATGCAAGGATCACAAACCATAGATTCCCCAAACTACTATTCCAAAACTAAGAACAAAACACTACATTTACACAAGAGGATACTGAAAAGGTTGGCTCCAAAAGATCCTAAAGATCCAACATAGGAAACAACAATGACCCATATTTAGGTCCATACACATCCCAATGAGAGATCCCAAATGAATACTGCTACCAAAATTAAATGCAGAAGTCGGTCCAAAGATCCAATAAAAGAAAACACACTTAGTGAGACAGGAAATAGGAAAACCATCAAGCCACTGAGACAGGTCGGTGAAACCACTCCAAGAACAGTATCTAAGTTTGGTCGATGAAACAAAATAGACCTTCAACTGAGAAATCAAAATTAGTTACCGAGCAGTCTATCGAAAGTCTCCAACAAGCAACCGAGCTCACAAGAAAACATTTTTTTGTTTGATACATGATTGCCATGAACCAAAGATGCTCATGCATCAGTTATGAATATGGATCTACACCCTCTAGTGGCATCGATTCTTTCTTCTAATTGAAATATAGTGTATGGGTTAAGGTTGAGAGCCAAATTACAATATCCTTTTTCTCTCCCCTTGGTTTGGTACTGAGTTTCTCTCAATATCAAAGGTCCAAATAATTGTCATTTCCATAGGTAGAAAACTTGAGATCTATTGAAGGAGATGAATGTATTTTTTATAAAAACGTATATGTTTAGTACATTTTTTCAGAGGGAGATTCAAAGTTTTATTCCATTTCCTAGACTGATGTGGATTATTGTTCTCAAGGAAAATAGTGGAGATTGATATAATAGAAGAGTGACATGTTTCCCTTTATCCTTGATGTCAAAGGAGGAGATTTTTTGGTAGAAGTTCACAAGTTTTATTATCAATGATAAAGGGGGAGATTGTTACAAATATGGCATGTTGGTTGTCATTGATGTCAAAATTATTGGAAGAAGTATTGGTGGAAATTTTTTTGGAAGAACTATTGGTGGTAGACTTGTTGGAAGGATGATGTGTTGATATGGTACTAACAAAAAAATTGGTATCTTGTATGTGTTGTTGTATTCATATCAATCAATCAAGTATAGGTAGTAGGAATCATGATAGTAATTACTTGAATAGAATACATCTTATACACATGCATTTAGTTCTTCAAGAAGATGTTCTCACAATCATTTATGTTTTGGTCTAGATACTATTGTTGTGATAATGGATTATCTGTATACTCTCTCTTTGTACTCTACTTTGTATATAGTTGTATTTTTGGCTTGGTGTGCCTTCAAAGTGATATCACTACTGGCCTAGTGATGTTTTGTTTGCAAGTTATAAGATGTTCATTGGTATATTTATGTTCAGAAGTTGTCTTTGTGGTTTTATTCATTTGTTGAAAATCATCTTTAGACTTTTTGGTGTCATTGATGTCATTCATCCCTAGTATGACATTAATTTTTGGTTGTAGCAATCATAGAAGACTAAGATTATGATTAATGAAGAATATTTGAAAATGTTCAATTATGCATGTTGTTGATTCTATACAGATACCTCTTATTATTTGTAGGATGTTATTTTGGGCTTTTTCTACTATTTGTGGTAACACTTGTATTACAATTCAAGACAAGTTTACTACTTTAGTATTGGTAATGTTCTATGGCAAGCAATGAGCTCTATTAAACTAGTCTGAATTATCCTTGGTGTCGACCAGATATGATTGATTTCAATATTGATGAATGATGAGCATGCTTGGTGATACAATATATTTTTTCATGATATTTGTGGTTCACAAGTGAGCTAATGTTCTATAATGAATATCTTCAGTTGTGTTATGTTCTCGAGTATCTGGATGTGTTCCCTCATCTAGGACCATTCTTTTGGTTCAAGTATACTTTACACTTAAGGTTGGAATTTTAATGCAGGTCTCACCTGTATACATGGAGATCGACATGCTTCAAGAGTGATTTGGAAGATGTTTCTTGGTCAGCTAGTTCTAGAAGCTTTAATTTCCTATTCATGACATGTTACATTTTGGAGATGGCCTTGGTTGGTGTGTAGACCATTGGATCTATCTTAGAAGAGTGTCTTGAGATAGATTTGGGCCCTCTCTTTCTCTTGGGGTAGAGCACTTCGGGTGGTCCCACTTTTTGGCCAACTTTGACACAAAGATCAACATTCTGAGAAAAAACTTCACTTTCGAACACGTATTGCCGCAAAAATATTATGAATTTGAAGATGATGTAAACTTGGGTCTTTTAGCATTTTCTGTCTAGTTTCTAAATATA
>MU226863.1:992125-1019499 GCA_018584345.1 Thuja plicata
AGCATAAATTTTTTTTAAAAATATGATAACGATGTAATTATTTTGAGATTATATTTGTAACTTCAATATCTAGAGGATGTAATTGGTTTCATTCATTTTGGGTCAATATTTCATAGTTTATTAAGTTCTAAAGTGACAGTAACTGTAATTTAGACATAAGATCACTTAGATCACTCTAACTTGATCTCCATATATCAAAATTCTTTTTTTTTATAGAAAGGTAACAAAAATACAATTTTCCTACATATTTTTCATATTTTTTTTTTGTAATTTACTATTTTTCCTGAAGCCTTGAAGAGATAGGTTGTTGAATGACCAAACAACCTATGTTTAATTAAAGTATTATTTGAAAGTGATAATGGACTCAATATGTATTATAATTATATTCATTAGAAATCTTGTTCCGAATTGCATCATTTGGCATCATGTGTTTCAGAAAATCATTTGATTTGGTCCTTGTCCCAGGCCTTGAAAGGCCATTTTTTAGGAGGTTTTTTTTTCTCAGGGAAAATTTTCATTTTAGGAGCCTTCGCGCGAAGGGGTGTGGGGGTCTTCACGCGAAGGGTCTTCCCACGAAGACCCCTATGTGAAAATTCTGGTGAGAATCATCCCACCGGAATTTTACCTGGGATAATTCGCGCGAAGTAGGTCGGCCATTTTGAATTTTTTATTTTTTTTAATTTAGAATGGTATAAATGTAATGTTTTTTCTTTTCAGTTTTTTACTGAATTGCAAAATGTGAATTCACTTTTTCTATTATTGATCAATTTTTACAAAGGCATTTTTTGGAGAAGGATTGTTATTTCTATTTTTTTTTTAAGGTTTAATTTTGGAGAGGAAAAATATTATATCAAAGTATTTTTTTGAAGAAAACAATTTTTGTTGCTATTCTTTTGGAAGACATTTTCTGAAGAGAAGAAATGGGGAACAAGAAGGGAAGACTACCCATAATTGAATGAAATGTATCCCTTACTCTAAAAAGCAACCAATCTTGTGATGTCACACCAGCTGCAAAAGTATGGGTGTCCCTAATGCACGACTATTGGATACCTTGATAAAAGCATGTTGATGTGGCCTCATATTTTATGATGTGGCCCTGAAACCTTAGTTATAAGCAGAGGACTTACCAAGTGAGTTGTTGTAAAAAAATGGGAGTGATTTGAAATTGACACGTAGGATTTTGAGAAGAGCAAAGTTAGGGTGCTCAACTATTGGATCCTCTCTCCCATGTAATGTCAATCAATAACTAAAATCTCAATATTAGAGCTTTAGTGATAATTTATCTACACTTTTAATTAAATGAATTTACATGATACACAAGGAATTTGAGGATATAGAGAAACAAAAGCAAGATAATGCAAATGATAGATGCAATAAAATGTAACAATTATGATATGTAGCATCATGTGGCAATTAGATGAATGTCAAACTAGTAGGCATGTATGTATAATGAATATTGGAAAGCCACATAGGTGTGAATCTAATATGAGTGTGTATTTCAAAGTACATGGGAATTCCTAGTCATGCATGAAAGGTAAATATTCAAAAAAGTAAAAGATGATTATGGTCCACACATGTACCACTATGTGTATTTTCTCACATCTCTTTTGCATGAGTGTTCCAAAGAAATCCACAAACTAGAGAAAAATGAATGTTATGAATATCATCTATTAAAATAATTGAAATATGTATTAATGATAATATGTATTAACCATCAAATGAAAAGTAAAACATATAGAAAGAGATAAGGGTTCCAAGGGATTCGACAAACTAGAGAAAAATAAATGTAATAAATATCATCTATTGGACAATTGAAATATGAATTAATGATAATGTATTAACTATCAAATAAAAAGTGAAATGTATATAAAGAGATAAGGGTTAGAAATCATGCATACATGAAAAATAATACATTAATACTCTACCTAGTTCAATCGTGTATTGAAAATATACTTATTTGTGAATAGTGCAATCTACTTGGCTGATATAAGATGTGAAAATATCAACGATAGTAAAATGTAATAAAAAAAATCAACTATGATTTCATAAGTATAATCAAGATATATAGTGGTGAGTCTTTATGTAAAACAATTGAATACCTAAGTTCTTAATAATAAGAGTGTCAATGAAAGTGCATGCCCCTCTTGTACCATCCTAGCATGTATGGGGTGTTGCACTGATTTTCGATACTACTACTCTAACCTTGCTTTTCATTTTGGCATCCCCTCTTCAATTAAGACCCTTAAGACAACTTTCTTTAATAATTGTTGGGAGGAATAGACCAACATGGTTTTTCTATTCCTCAAAATAGTTCGACCTAGTCATCCTATTCTCCAATGTTTCCTCAAAAATTTAAACCAGAGATTATCTCAACAGTCGAGCGGGAAATTCTATCTCTCATTGGCCCTCTTCAAGTTTTGAGCTTTGAAATGTTTGTGAGGGTTATATTTAATCAACCTGTCTCTCCTCATTTTAGAAGGTACTCATAAGCATTCAAGATCCAAGTTTAAGGCATTCACAAGTATTCAAGATCCAAGTTTAAGGCATTCACAAGCATTCAAGATCCAATTTTAAGAAAATCATTCTAAGGTGGATTCCAAGCATGCAAGGCATCATTTTGAAGGCTATCTTCTCCTCTATGGTAATATTCTTTCCCATGAATTCGAAGTAGAGAAGATCACAATCAAGGAAGAAGATCATATCCATCTACCCAAGCATTCAAGTATTCAATCACTTCTTTGTATCAATCATTATAGAAAACTATAAAAATCATTATGCAAGGCATGTCGTTCATGATTTCCTTTTAGACTTTTGTGTAGAGTCAAGATATTACATCAACAACTATGATCACATTCAAAGATGCATCTATTTTGCCAAGGTATAAAATACTTCATGTTTCAAATCTAGCCTCTGCTCTATGTTAGCACACTTTCTTTTATTTCATTTCAATTTCAAGATTGATTCCAAACCAAATTTTGACTGAGGCAAACCAATCTCTGTCTAGAAAATAATTTTCTTCTTATCTATGTGTAGGAATAGGTAGCACCAATTTTGGGATCAAATGTAGGACGTATAGGAGTCTGGCTATAGTCTACAACTAACATCATCAAAAAGTGCAGGGATCAGGCCGATCTAGTTGACCTAGTCCATGGAATTAGATGGCTTGGAATTTGACCTAGTCCCTCCAAAAAAGCTTCAAATTGAATCCACAAGTTAGTTGTAGTTTTTGGTTTTAGTTTCTGACATCATAATTAGTCATTCAGGTTTTTGTCGGTCTCTATGCACAGAAAGTCACTCTTTTTAACACAAAGTTGTTGAGTGCAGGATAAACAAGAATTTTGGAAGAAGTACTAATAGGGAATATGGAGAAAGACCACATGGAGGTCCAATATGTTACAAATGCAACAAATTCGTTTATATTACAAAATTTTGCAAAAGGAAAATTGGAGAAAATAGTGTTTTGGTAAAAATGATCAACATTAGTAAAAAGAAGGAAGAGATGCAAAAATTATGGGTAAAAGAATCAAGAAAAGTAGAAGAAAGTTATTGATGCAAGGAGGGTTATTACTTAGGGCCAAGGGAACTCCCAAGCCCCAAACCATCTTGTAGATACACAAATCGGAAGCTCAACACAGAGAAGGAGAGAGGGAATGCATATGATTTTCATTAATTCATCAAACTTCATACATGTCGGGTTGTAAGGCCTTCCTAGTTATGGCAAATAAAATCTAACAATATTACAGAACAGTCCTCATACATGCGAGGATCACAAACCCTAGATTCCCCAAACTTGTATCCCAAAAATATCCAAAACTAAGAATAGAACACTACATTTATACAAGAGGCTACCGAGAAGGTTGGCTCCAAAAGATCCTAAAGATCCAACATAGGAAACAATGACGACCCAACTTTAGGTCGATACACATCCCAATGAGAGATCCCAAATTAATACCGCCACCAAAATTAAATGTAGATGTCAGCCTGAAGATCCAACAAAAGTAAACACACTCTATGAGATAGGAAACAGGAAAACCACTCAGCCACTGAGACCGGTCGGTGAAACCAAGCCAAGAATAGTAACCGAGTTCAATCGATGAAACAAAATAGAACCTTCAACTGAGAACTCCATAGTAGTTACCGAGCAGTCTACCGAAAGTCGCCAACAAGCCATCGATCTCACAAGAAAACATTTTTTTGTTTGATATAGGATTGCTATGAACCCAAGATGCTCCTACATCAGACACCTGGGGTTGAAAAGAAATGATTCTTTGAATCATGAGTGAGGTACAACCTAAGATGAATTCAACTCAGATTGAGAAATCCATGTAGAGTCTTCAATCGGTGTGTTCTTCCACTTTATCAAGTATTCCATGTAATCATTTCCTCTTTTGCTCCTGCCAATTCTTTGTTCCAAAATATGTTCAACTTCTTTCATCTGTTTCTTAGGATAATCACTTAGAACTGTCATTTCTTTATCACATTCATGATACTCATACAAATCTGAAATATTGAATATAGGTGATATATCCATGTCATCAGGTAACTCTACTTCATAAGCATTGTCCACTGTCAAACTTCCTCAATATCTTGCAAGGACCACATTTATTCATCTTCAGTTTACCATATGTCCCAATATGAAATCTTCCTTTCTTCAAATGAACCATCACTTCATTACCAACCTCAAAAATATTATGTCTTCTTGATCTATATGTACTATTCTTTTATTTCTGATTACTTTGCTCCAACTTATGTTTAACTTCCTCATTCAATGACTTCATAAACTCAAAAAATTCTTCTCCTTCAACACTTCTCTTCTCTTCTCCAACAATATCTCTCAAGTCTTATATACCTCTTGGTTGTATGCCAGTAACAATACTAAAAGGTGTCTTGCCAGTACTCCTATTCACTGAATTATTATATGCAAACTCTGCTTGTGCTAACATCAAATTCCAATTACTCGATTTGTCTCCAACTAAGCATCTCAATAGGTTACCCAAAATTTGGTTTACAACTTCTATTTTTCCATCAGTTTGTGGATGAAATGTAGAACTATAATTCAACTCGGTGTCCAGCTTCTTCCAACGATTTTTCCAAAAATATCCAACAAACTTACCGTCTCGGTCAGAGATGATACTCCTCAGTAATCCATGTAATTTGACAATCTCCTTGAAGAAAAGATCTGCTATATGCACTACATCTGATGTTTTTCTACATAGTATGAAATGTGTCATCTTGGAAAATTGATCCACAACAACAAATATGGAATCATTACCTCTTGTTGTCCTCAGTAAGCCAAGAACAAAATCCATGCTAATATCACTCCAAGGCTTCTAAGGAACATAAATTGGTGTATACAATCCAGTATTTTGACTTACTCCTTTTGTAACTTGACAAAATCCATAATTCTTCACAAATTTATGAGCATCCTTATACAATCAAGGCCAAAAATACCCTTCCTTAAGTAAACTCAATGTCTTATCAATGCTAAAATGTCCAACCAAACAACTACTATATTTTTCCTTTATCAAATTGATTCTCATCGATCCTCTCGGTATACATAACTGAATACCTTTGAACAACATATCTTATTTCAAAATAGTCTTCAAACCTACTCGGTTGATCCAGAATAGGTGCTCTGCACATTCTCCATGGCTCAGAAAAATCAGGGTCAGTTTCATACAAAATCTTCATATCATCAAAACCAAGAACCTCAATTCTTATTTCAATCAACAAAGATCTTCTTCTACTTAATGCATTAGCTACTCAGTTTGATACTCCACTCTCATGTTTTATTACAAATCTGAAAATCTGCAAATACTCTACCCATTTCATGTCTCTGATTCAACTTATTCTGACTACCCAAATACTGTAAATCCTTATGATGAGTATACAACAAAAATTCACTCGACATCAAATAATGTTTCCATTTCTTTAGGGCTTGAACAATAGCATAAAATTCTTGATCATACACAAAATATTTCCTTTTAGCATCATTTAACTTTTCACTAAAGAAAGCATCAAGTTTACCTTCTTGAATCAACACAACTCCTATTGCACCGCCACTTGCATCACATTCCACTTGGAATACCTTATTGAAATTAGGTAGGGCTAACATAGGAAATTCAACAACCTTTAGTTTCAAAGTCTCAAAACTCTTATCAGCTCCATGTGTCCACTTGAATTCTCTCTTATCTCCTCTCATTGTCTCAGTCATAGAATTACAAATTGAACTGAAATTTCTGATGAACTTTCGGTAAAAACTTGCTAACCCATGAAATGATCTTACATCACTGACATTATCAGGTGTAGTCCAATCAATTATAGCTTCAACCTTCTCAAGATTCATCTTGACCCCATTAGCTGAAATCACAAAACCTAAATACACAATTTCTTCTTTCATGAAGGAACACTTTTTCAAATTAATCAACAACTTTTCCTCTTTCAATCTCTGCAATACCTGTCTTATGTGCAACAAATGATCTTCTTTGGTCTTAATGATTATCAAAATGTCATCCAAGTATACAATCACAAATTTACCCAAGAATTTCTTCAAAACTTCATTCATTAATCTCATAAAAGTACTTAGTGCATTAGTTAAACCAAAAGGCATAACCAACCATTCATACAAACCTTCTTTTGTCTTGAAAGTAGTCTTTCATTCATCACCTTCTCTTATTCTGATATGATGATAGCCACTCTTCAAATCAATCTTGGTAAAATATTTTTCTCCTCTCAAACAATCCATTATATCATCCATTCTTGGTATAGGGAATCAATATTTAACTGTTATCTTGTTTATAGCTCTTGAATTAGCACACATTCTCCATTCACCATTCTTCTTAGGTGCCAACACAGTTGGTACTGCACATGGACTCAAACTTTCTCTGATCAAACCCTTCTGCAACAACTCATGAACTTGTCGGTTGAGTTCCTCATTCTCGGTCAGTGTCAATTAGTGTGGTGCCTTGTTTGGAAAATGAGCTCCAGGAATCAAATCCATACAATTAATAATATCTCTCATTGGTGGTAAACCATCAGGTACATTAGCTAAAATGATCTCCTTGTACTCGGTGAGCAACTTATCAACTTCTGTAGGAACTTTATCTTATGTTTTCTCTCTCAGTTTGTTAGGGATCAAAGCATAATAGACATCATTTCTCTTCAGATCTTTAACAAACTGTCTACCTTCCATCAAACAAACTTGTACATATGTACATACCTCACAAACAAATTCTTCATCCAAAGGTAATGATATTTTCCTCTTGCCATCAAGCCATTTAAGAGTATATTTGTTCAATCTTCCATTATGTATAGCATGTTGATCATATTGCCAAGGTCCTCCCAAAAAAATATGACAACAATCCATAGGCATAATATCACACAACACCTTATCATAATACTTTCCAAGATTCAAATTCACACAACATTGTTCACTTACCATAAGTGTGTGCTCATCCTTGATCCATGAAATCTTAGAGGGCTTTGGGTGCTTCATTCTTTCCAACTACAACTTTGTAACCATCTCCTCGGATGCTAGATTATGTGAACTCCCACTATCAATAATCAGTTTCCAAAATTGGTCTGCAACTCTACATATGGTCTTAAACAAACTTTTCCTCACACGATCTTGCTTATTATTTTCACTCCACAAGATTCTTCTGACCATCAGGTTTCCTTCCTTCTCAGGTTCATTCGTTGAATCTTCTTGCACCAAGGCATTTCTGCTACTACCAACTTTCTATCTTGCATGTGTACACTCAAATGATCTATGTCCCTCTTCTCCACAATTATAATAAGTTCCTTGGAACCCTCTTCTGCTATATCCACCTCGGGAGTGATTACCTCTTCCTCTGAAATGAACTTCCACCTTTCCACTCGATCTTTCCTTTGTCTTGATCTATCTTGTCCTAATGTCATGCCCCAAATTCTAGGCACTAAAACCTTAACCTAATGAACTTAAAACTTTCATTTAAACATGTTATATTAACTATAGGAAATGAAATATGTTTCTAAACCTTTGCAAATTAAATTAATAGAAAGATTAATATAGAATAACAACATTAATTAGAATAATAGTCCTTAATTTTCCTTTTCCACTATATTTAGTAAAACAACCATAAATTCATTTTGATAACAATCATTTCAAATAAAGGTCCAAATAATTATTTTATTAATATAAATAAACATACTCTGATTTCAAAAATACAAGAAGATTACAATTTCCAAAACCCTTTCAAATTTTACAACGAAGAAGCTTGAACAAAAAAAGACTTTGAAGTAGAAATTTCATCCAAGAAACCAAGACTTCGGCTAAAATTTTAGAAGCTTTCGCTGAACCTGCAAGAACGTCAAGGTTGACCATGGAGGCTCACCTCCCAACCTAGGCCTTTGCAAAGGCCACCCCCAAGCTAGGGGATCCAGAACTGAACCAGGATACATACACACATAACAACTAGGAAACTAAAAACAGGAACACAAGAAAAATACCCAATACCGAAGGATATACATAGGTCTCCAAAAGACCTGAACAAAGGGGTGAAAGAGGACTACCACAAGAGGAGAAAGCCAATAATACAAAATACATACACTAGGAATAGGCCACACATGGGATCAACATTCCTAAGTACCACATTTTTAATCTTGTTCCATGGCCACACATGGACTCATGAACAAATTTCTACCCTTCTCCTCCAAGCCCTACGTCGGCAACTGGAGTAAATTTACCTTTCTTTCATAAAACAAGTTATGGCTTCAAGCCTTCCAATATTTTCTTATGAACCCCAAATTCCTTGGGATTTCTTGGCATCATGGGCACCCATATACCCATGTACATCCCTCCACACATGGGAGACTCTGCACTACTTGGATAGATCACTAACTTTCACCCCATCAAGGATACCCAACCCTCCCAAGGGTGAATAAACCTTGAAGAACCCCATATACAAATAATCACAAAATAAATACAAGACTCAACACATAAACTCCATGAAAACCCATGAAGCTAAAAGCAATAACATAAACTTTAATCATGAATCTCTCAAGCTATGCACATATGCAACATTAACTACTCTTAACTATGCTAATAAGGAAACTCACCTCGAATCAAAGCTATGGTAAATGCAAGGTGGGTTATGAAGAGCTTCTCCTTATCATCCTTCCTTCTTCTCTCAAGTCTTACTCCTACAAATGAATCTGTCTCTAAAAGTAGAGAGTGGGTGTGTACCCAAACTCCCTCTAAACCCTTCCTTATATAGCCATTCTTCCTAAAATATCAGGATTCATAAATGGAGGGAAGACTCTAATCCATCTACTCTCCCCACTTGCCTTCCTCATAAAAGGAGTTTAAATGCTTTACAAGGAAAGAAGGGATGGCTTAACCAAAGTCTTACAACTCTTGAAATTCACCACTTCCAAAAATGGAGACTTTAGGGGAGTCATAAATGAGTTTCAAGACTCTTAATGGGCTTAAAATGACCCCTAAGCCCTAAGGTACCAAGTGGGGTAGTTAGTTTTGACCCTAGTTACTCCCTAGGAGTCCAAATGACCCTCCTAAACTCCACCCAAGGTTAACTCTCAAAAAATCCAACCCTCAAGACTCAATCTAATCTCTCTAGACTCATCCTTATCTTCCTTGACTCAATCTTATCTCAATCTTATCTTCCTTAAACCTTAGGGTAAACATTGGGACTATACTAGGTAACTCCTGGGTAAAGTTAAGCCTATGCTAGTCACATTCACTAGCCATGACAACACACAAGGTGCACATGTGTCAAGTGACACAATAAATTCACATGAGCATGACTTATTACACATTTACTCAATTAAATAAGATACAATCATACACCATATTTTTATGAATAAAAATACAATACAATGAGGTCCATGTCTCTTTTTATAGACAGAGCCTTAGCATCACGGTTTTCACATAGGTCCATTCCTGAATCCCCGATTAGTACCATGGTCAACTTTTCCTGCACACTCATTGCACACATCAGTAGGTCCAATAAATTGATACATAAACATAGAAGAGTACATAATGTAAGTAGAACACACATTCACTCATATTTATATCAATGATTTATTAATAATATTTACATCTAATCCATATGCATAAACATAAATCTTAATAAATCTGCATACTGATATTATCTAACATCTACTTACTAATCCAATATACTAAACCATCAAAACTAAGTCCTAAACAGAAATCAGAATCACTCACAAAGTATCTAATAGATTCCCCGATTACATAATCAGTTGTTGTATACAAGCAAAGGTTTCAACAAATTCATAAAGTAATACATGTATCCCAATAGTCCATCTATAGTAAAATCAGTATCGACAGGAGAACATATAAATGAGAAATAGTGCTAAGATTATGTCACACTGGGGTAGGCCTCACATCATAGAGTGGGTGTGTACCCAAACTCCCTCTAAACCCTTCCTTATATAGGCATTCTTCCTAAAATATCAGGAGTCATAAATGGAGGGAAGACTCTAATCCATCTACTCTCCCCACTTGCCTTCTTCATAAAAGGAGTTTAAATGCTTTACAAGGAAAGAAGGGATGGCTTAACCAAAGTCTTACAACTCTTCAAATTCACCACTTCCCAAAATGGAGACTTTAGGGGAGTCATAAATGAGTTTCAAGACTCTTAATGGGCTAAAAATGACCTCTAACCCCTAAGGTACCAAGTGGGGTAGTTAGTTTTGACCCTAGTTACTCCCTAGGAGTCCAAATGACCCTCCTAAACTCCACCCAAGGTTAACTCTCGAAAATCCAACCCTCAAGAATCAATCTAATCTCTCTAGACTCATCCTTATCTTCCTTGACTCAATCTTATCTCAATCGTATCTTCCTTAAACCTTAGGATAAACATTGGGACTATACTAGGTAACTCCTGGGTAAAGTTAAGCCTATGCTAGTCACATTCACTAGCCATGACAACACACAAGGTGCACATGTGTCAAGTGACACAATAAATTCACATGAGCATGACTTATTACACATTTACTCAATTAAATAAAATACAATCATACACCATACTTTTACGAATAAAAATACAATACAACGAGGTCCATGTCTCTTTTTATAGACAGGGCCTTAGCATCACGGTTTTCACATAGGTCCATTCCTGAATCCCCGATTAGTACCATGGTCAACTTTTCCTGCACACTCATTGCACATATCAGTAGGTCCAATAAATTGATACATAAACATAGAAGAGTACATAATGTAAGTAGAACACACATTCACTCATATTTACATCAATGATTTATTAATAATATTTGCATCTAATCCATATGCATAAACATAACTCTTAATAAATCTGCATACTGATATTATCTAACATCTACTTACTAATCCAATATACTAAACCATCAAAACTAAGTCCTAAATAGAAATTAGAATCACTCACACAAAGTATCTAATAGATTCCCCGATTACATAATCAGTTGTTGTATACAAGCAAAGGTTTCAACAAATTCATATAGTAATACATGTATCCCAATAGTCCAGCTATAGCGAAATCGGTATCGACAGGAGAACATATAAATGAGAAATAGTGCTAAGATTATGTCACACTGGGGTAGGCCTCACACCTAATCAAATATTCTATTTTTGCCATAAGATCTACCTCTTCCTCTAGGGAATCTACCACCTCTTCCTCTTTTTCTTTGCTCATGTCTTTTATTCAATTTCTCCTCATCTTTTATGGAAAATTGATAAGCCTCTTCAATACTCTCCATCTTTACCAAATTGATCTCTTCTTGAATAGAACTCCTTAAGCCACTTAGGTATCTTGCAATTATTTCCACCTCATCTTCAGCATGTCGAGATCTGATTTCTAACCTGTAAAATTCCTCGGTGTAATCCTTCAGAGAGCTATCTCTCTACTTCAAACTTTTCATTCTCCTAACTAGGTTAATCCGATAATCACAAGGTAGAAACTTTCACTTCAACTTATTTATCATCTTATTCCATACCTTAATCTTTTCTTTACACTTCTTCTTTCGGTCCAATTGCAAATGCTCCCACCACAAGGATGCATGACCTTTCAATTTTGTGCTTGCAATCTTCACCTTGTTCTCCTCTGATATGTTTTCATACTCAAAGTATTTCTCACCTTGTTCTCCTCTAATATGTATTCATACTCAAAGTATTTCTCCATCCCGGTTATCCAGTCTATCAATTCATCTGAATACAAATTTACACTATACTCAAGAGGATTAAACTGAGGTGTGGACTACAATCTTGTCAAAGCTTTCAGGAATCTTTGTTCTCCTTGATCTATTATAGGTGTAGGTGTGGCTTCCACCTGCACTTCCTCGACTTCATCATCACTAACATCCTCAAGATTTCTTCCTCGACACTAGGCTGTCTCAACAACTTCTAATCTTGCAACAATTTGTCTTAGCATATTAACTAGCCTGGATCTGCATCTCGCCTTCCTTGAACCATCTTGAAACCCTCTGCAATTGCAAGTCAAATCACAATCTGCTGCCCCACAACAAATCTACCAACTAGGATTTACAAGAAGGAACCTTAGATCTAACATTCGCTCTGATACCACTTGATGCAAGGAGGGTTAGTACTTAGGGCCAAAGGCACTCCCAAGAACCAAAACAACTTGGAGATACACAAATCGAAAGCTCAACATAGAGGAGGGAAGGAATGTAGATACTTTTCATTAATTCATCAAACTTCATACATGTGTCGGGTTGTAAGGCCTTCCTGGTTTTGGCCAATACAATCTGACAATATTACAAAACAATCCTCATACATGCAAGGATCACAAACCATAGATTCCCCAAACTACTATCCCAAAACTCTCCAAAACTAAGAACAAAACACTACATTTATACAAGAGGTTACTGAAAAGGTCGGCCCCAAAAGATCCTAAAGATCCAACATAGAAAACAACAACGACCCATATTTAGGTCCATACACATCCCAATGAGAGATCCCAAATTAATACTGCTACCAAAATTAAATGCAAATGTCGTCCCAAAGATCCAATAAAAGAAAACACACTCGATGAGACAGGAAACAAGAAAATTGTCGAGCCATTGAGACCGATCAGTGAAACCACTCCAAGAACAGTAACCGAGTTCGGTCGGTGAAACAAAACAGAACCTTCAATCGAGAAATCCAAAGTAGTTACCGAGCAGTCTACTGAAATTCTCCAACAAGCAACTGAGCTCACAAGAAAACATTTTTTGTTTGATATAGAATTGCCATGAACCCAAGATGCTCATGCATCAATTATGAAGATGGATCTACACCCTCTATTGGTGTTGATTCTTCTTCTAATTGAAAGATAGTGTATGGGTTGAGGTTGAGAACCAAATTACAATATCCTTTTTCTCTCCCCTTGGTTTGGTATTAAGTTTCTCTCAATATCAAAGGTCCAAATAATTGTCATTTCTATAGGTAGAAAATTTGAGATCTATTGACGGAGATAAATGTATTTTTTAGAAAAATGGATATGTTTGACCTACATTTTTTCAGAGGGAGATTCACAGCTTTATTCCATTTCCTAGACTGATGTGGATCATTGTTCTCAAGGAGAGCAATGGAGATTGATATAATAGAAGAGTGACATGTTTCCCTTTATCCTTGATGTCAAAGGAGGATAATTTTTGGTAGAAGTTCACAAGTGTTATCATCAATGATAAAGGGGGAGATTGTTACAAATATGGCATGTTGGTTGTCGTTGATGTCAAAATTATCAGAAGAAGTATTGGTGGAAATTGTTTTAGAAGAACTATTGGTGGTAGACTTGTTGGAAGGATGATGTGTTAATATGGTATTAACAAACTTTTTAGTATCTTGTTTGTGTTGTAGTATTCATATCAGTCAATCAAGTATAGGTAGTAGGAATCATGATAGCAATTACTTGAATAGAATACATCTTATACACATGCATTTCTTTCTTCAAGAAGATGTTCTCACAATCATTTAAGTTTTGGTCTAGATATTATTGTTGTGAGGATGGATTCTCTGTAGATACTCTCTCTTTGTACTCTACTTTGTATATAGTTGTCGTTTTGTCTTGGTGTGCCTTCAGAGTGATATCACTACTGGCCTAGTGATGTTTGGTTTGCAAGTTATAAGATGTTTGTTGGTATATTTTTGTTCAAAAGTTGTCTTTGTGATTTTATTCATTTTTTGAATGCCATCTTTAGAATTTTTGGTGTCAATGATGTCATTTATCCCTAGTATGACATTAATTTTTTGTTGTAACAATATTTATAGTGTTATATACAAATATATTACCATGTACATTTTATTAAAATATTTATAGTATTATATAAAAATATATAATAAATCTTGTAATTATTACATTCTATAATTATTCTTGTTATTGTTACAAATAACTTTGATATTGATAAATTTTGATATATTAAAAGCCACTTTCCTAGTATATTTACTCACAATAAGCGATATCAAATGTATAACTTAATAAATTTTGATATATTAAAAGCCACTTTCCTAATATATTTACTCACAATAAGTGATATCAAATGTATAACTTATATAAACTATTCCACCTATGGTTATATCAATGATTCCATCAATTAAACGCTACAGGAAATAGATTTAACAAATACTTTGACTAATATAACTATTTGTGTATATGGTAATTAAATAAAATCTTTTAAATTCTTTTATTAGATTTATAAAATATATATACGTCTGTGTCACAAAGTCGCACCATAAGGTTGTGTATGCAGACAAATTTGGTATGTAAAGATGCGAACTCCAAAATATGCTGAATGATTTTCTTCCTACTCTTATATTGTTTCACTTGAATTCCCTACACAGAATTGTTGACTCAAACAGGAATTATTAAGAGCAGACCAGAATCGAGCAGAAGATTTCTGTGATGTTCTATGACTGGTATTTATGGATTACTTGGGCTCTCTCAGCGGCCATTTTAGTGTTAATAGTACAGAAAATTATATGGGATAAAGGTAGAGATGGAGATGATAGCAACAAAATCCCACCTGGATCGACTGGATTGCCGTTTGTTGGAGAAACAATCAGTTTCCTTCGAGCAGCTAATTCACCTCTGCGTCGAAAATTCATTGACGAACATGAACTCAGGTAATAACAAAAATATGTTAAATCTCTTGTTTCGAAACAAGCCAACATTGATCTGATCCATTTCAATTGTTCACTTCATCCTTGCATTGAAGTTTAGACAAAAAGATCAGTATTGGAATTTGGGTAAACATTTGCTTTCATTTTAGGATTAAAATGGAAATCACAAAGCCAAAAAATTGGCTCCCTGTTTGAAAAATTGGATTAAATGGAAATGAAAATGCAGGTATGGGCCAATTTTTAAATGCAATTTGTTTGGGAGTACAAAAACAGTTGTGTCGGTGGATCCAGAGTTCAATAAATACGTCCTGCAAAATGAGGGAAGGCTTTTCCAGTCCAAAGTCATGACGCCCACAAGAAATCTTCTGGGAAAATACGGTTTGCCGGAAGTACAGGGAGAGCTTCAGAAAAAGATCCATGGAACCGTTGTTAATTTTTTCAGGTTTGAGAGGCTCGGCTCTGATTACATGGACGATATACAAAACATTTTCCTCGCCGAATTGAGTAAATGGGAAGACCAAAGAGATATCCCTCTACAACACAAATGCCATGAGGCAAGCAAATAAATGCAGACTGCAACTTTTATTCATTTGTTATGGTAGATATCATTTTGATTGAGTTTTGCCTTCCATGTTGATTTATTTGTTGAATGCGCAGATGGGTCTTAAGGTTATGGGGAAAATATTGCTGGACTTACCTTCTACGGAGGAGATGAAAGATATTTATAAGGCATTTCATGATTTTACCGAGGCGATTCTATCCCTGCCTCTCAATATTCCTGGAACCTCTTATTACAGAGGAATTCAGGTGCCATTGTCAAACAATATTTGGGGGTTACTAAAATGTTTTGGGATTTTATATAATGTTTAAAAGAACTACAATTGTTCTGAATGAGCCTACCGAAGTTCAGGATTTAATGAGGGTTAACGCCTTTTACATTATGAGGTCAGAATGTTCAACAAATTTGGTACAATATATACTCTAGTCTTCAACTCTCAATCAAAAGGGCTTTTCATGAGTTTTTCATGACTTTTAGATTGTGTCTTGAGAGAATTTAACAGAATGAATACTTCCAATTCTTCATTTTCAATCACAAAAAATTCAGGCTAACATTTATACCGAAAAAATTTCAATAAAAAACTTCATGCCTCCACATCCAATAACTGAACTTTTCTGTAGCGAATATATAATCTTTATATAAAGATTGGTTTAAATGACCCCTTCAGATTTCCATCTTGAACAGTTTTAGTGGATGAGCTATATTAAATTTTGGATGCATTTCTAACCATAAAACATGAATTGCAGGCCAGAAAATTTCTCATTAAAAAGATCTATGAGTGTATGGAGGAGAGGAGAAGTCACCCAAAGATGAAACGTAATGATCTCCTGACCAAACTTTTGAGAGAAAACAGTTTCTCAGATGAAATGGTTCCAGATATAATACTTTTCCTGTTCTTTGCTGGTTTTGAGACTTCATCCTCAGCTATGGCATTTGCTATAAAGTTTATCAGTGAGAATCCAAGGGCTCTGGAGGAGCTGAGGGTAAGTGCCCTGATCTAACCCTAAATATGGTTAAAAACAGGGAGCTCAGGGTGAGTGCATTTTTTAGGGAAAATAAGAGCACCGCTAGGTCATTGTTGATTAGCATTTAAATTATGGATGGACCAGGCTGAGCATGATGATACCATAAAGTCCAAAGGAAAACACAGTGAAAAGCTGACATGGGATGACTGTGAATCCATGAAATTCACCCATTGTGTGAGTAGATCTAATCATTTATACCATTCTTCTTGCTCTGTTCAGGTATGTAGTTTTAAAGGGAACTCATAATTTCTTTAGTATGGCAGGTAATAAATGAAACACTCCGATTGGCTAGCGCTGCCCCATGTCTTTTCAGACAAACCATACAGGATGTTAAAGTGAAAGGTAATGCTCATATCTGGAATGTTTCTGGGCTTGTAAACCCCCTTTTCTTGTTTTTTTATTCTCATTGTGTTACTCAAGAATGAGAACCTATGTCAAGGACTTTAATTTTTTTTCTTCATGGCAGATTTTGTTATTCCAAAGGGATGGATGGTGCTTGTTTTAATGGTAGCCACCAATTTGAATGAGAAGTACTATTATGAAGCTGACAAGTTCCACCCTTGGCACTGGCAAAATGAGGCATGTTTATCCAATAAGAATGACTGTAATTTAATGGTAGTCAATTGATATGTGTACTTCTGTTTAAAACTTTAAAATTGTTTTCCACAATTCATTTGCAGGAGCTATTTGACAAACCATTTTACATGCCATTTGGAGGAGGCAGCAGGCTTTGCCCAGGACTTCATCTGGGCAAATTTGAAATTTCCCTCTTTCTTCATTACTTCCTCACTAAATTCAGGTCAGATTATCTTTATTTGCAGTATTTCTTGCGTTGATGTTTGGTTCCAAACATTTGAAAGTTTCCAATTAATTAAAGTAAGTGTTTTGAATGCATGGGACAGATGGGAGCCAGTGGAAGATGATCAGTCTACCTATTTTCCTCTTCCTTGCATGGCAAAGGGCTTTCCCATTCGGCTATATCCTCGATTGAAGAATGAGGAGTAATCAATTATACTACAAACCAATAACCAGGGTTATAGGTGTTGTGGTCTTCTTTGTGTTGCAGAAATTTGTTGTTTGCTTTTCTTTATAAAGAATGTTTCCTTTCTCATTAATTTGAATTTATTAATTATAATATAAGTGTTACAGGGTGGAAGCACAACTTCTCAGTTTTAATTTTTAGCATTTAATATGTTTTATAATTATTTATATAAGTGTTACAGGGTGGAAGCACAACTTCTCAGTTTTAATTTTTAGCATTTAATATGTTTTATAATTATTTATATTAAATTGTGTGTATGTAAGTATAGTGAGTGATGTATCGAATTCAATATAAAATACAAAGTTTATATATAAATAAAATATAATATAATTCAAAAGAAGTTTGAAATGGAGAGTACAAAAGGAGCAATATAAAAGAGAGGTATCTAAATGAATTTAAAAGAGCAAATCAAGGATCAAAGCGGAAAGCAAAGAGAAGGGAATGAAGTATAGCATTCATCCATACATTATAGCACAAAAGGATAGCAAGGAAATCGAAGGAGAGATTATCAAAGAGAAGAAAATGTGAGGTAGCAAAGTTGCAGTGAAAATTCTCTTGTTAATTGAATGCACAAACAATTGAGGACTTTTAAATGTGAAGGCTCAATATTAATATAGTTAATTAAAGAAAATAAAACCATATTATTATTCGTAAATATTAGGATCTTGCATTAAGCTATAATGAAAGACAGAATTGGGAATGGTGACCTATGGCTATTGATGCAACTGTGATTCTGCTAGGGAAACGATTGGTGATTTTAAGAAGCAATCTTTATTCAAGGTTGAGAGAGAGAAGAGTCAATGGTGTGGCTAAAACAAGGGGTTTTCTTTTTAAAATGAATGAGAACATGCCTTCTAAAATTTGAATTCTAAAGTAGTAGTGAAGACCAATAGGTTTGGAGATAAAAATTAGGTCTTTGTTGAAAGGGTATTACCTTGTGGAAAGTGGTTCATGGGTGGAGGAGGATTATTTTTTAAATGACCCATGAATGATGGACATGATCTGATTCTACATGTGTAATTGGGAACCCAATCTCAATATGTTAATACAGATTGCCATGATAAACTCGTCAATGTATTAGGTTATACAATTTGCCTATGAAGTATTAGGATTTGGATAATTTTAGGAACATCAAAAATTTGATAGGATTATTCATAAAGGTTGTTGAAGAGTCTTTGGGTAGTGGTGTTGTTATGTCTTGACCTAAATTGTGACCTAGTTTTTTGGAGATGCTTTAGACTTTCATTGACTATGTTTGATTTACTCAGATACTTTGATTGATGTTAGACATTGGATTACCATGTTTTATGGATGGTTAGATGTTTGATTAGTATGTTAATCCAGACTGGAAAAAATTTGACTGTTACAAGTCATGGATAGGTTTGAAGGTGAGAATGAGGCCCACGCAGAGGAGGTTAGCATTTTGACATCGACAAGAATGATATAATCTAGCACCCACACACTCACATAGTTAGTTTAATTCCATGCTTATTTTAAATGGACTTCTATTTGGTTCAAAATACCCGTAAATAATGTGTTTCTTAAAAAAAGAGAAATTTAATTGTAATTTAACACCCTTATATTTTTAAACAAAATTTTATTATATGATTTAAGTACATGAACAATATGAATTAAAGGTATTGATAGTTTTCCAAAAATAAATTACAATTATTAGTTATCTTAAGTAACAAAGATATAAATATGATAGATCTAAATAAAATTAATAAATAAATAAATTGAACTAAAGAAATAAAGGGAAATCGGAAGGAGGCTTACAGGGCAATCATAGAGGTGGTGTTGAATTTACCAGGTTTCTCTATCTCCTTCCTTTATTTCTCAATTCAAAAATTTGCTATGGAAAAGATATAGTATTTTCTTGTTGTAGTGGAATGATCTCTCTGATTTTCATTTACAGTACTGAGATCTTTTGTTTTAGAATCTACATTCATATCTGCCAAATTTTTTTTCCTATGGTTGTGTACGTCCTGCAATGATTGCAAATCTGTGTAACCTTTTCCCTTGAGGGATCTGTTGAGAATTCCTATTGTTTTGATGGAATTCTATATGCTATTTGAAGCTTGCGATTTGATTTGACTAGGCAGGGAGGATGTTGAAAAGAGTAGTTTAAATTGTTTTAAACTTGCCAAACATCTTTGACCTTTTCTCTTTATACCATGCACTATTTTTTTTAATAGCCCTAATTTGTAGAAAGAAGTTCTTACAAAATAGTTCTGCAACATTGGGTTGTTCTGCTTTCGGGATGTGAGTTGGTCTCTTGAGGCCAATCAGGATGAGGTTTTGGCCCTTTCTAGTCCTAGATGGATTTCAGTGCATAATATACCACCTTTTTTTTGGAATTTGGTCCCCCGTGCCCTCGAACCTCTAGGTAGGGTTATTAAAATGGATGAGACTGTATCTTTGTTTCCCATCTCGATGCTAGGGTTTTAATCTCCCTTAATCCTAGAGTTTCCCATCTCGATGCTAGGGTTTTAATCTCCCTTAATCCTGGAGTGGATTTGCCTATTAAATTAATTATTGATCTTGAACATGAAGCCTTTTCTTTCCCTATTGCTTATCTTAGGGGTGTCAATGTGTGTTTTCTGTGCAAGAGAGAGGGCCATTTGAGAAGAAATTGCCCTTTGCTATCTAATAGAAATAAGAATCAAAATCCCAAGTTGCATTCACAGAATCCTCAAAATCTTGAGCCTCAAAACCCTAATAAAGAGATGAGATCTCAAAAGGATGCCTCTAAACCCTAGCGCTCAGCTCCTCAGTCTAGAACTGTTGGGGATTCTTTCATTGATGAATTAAAGCTTTTGAAAGAAGAAGTTTTAAAAATTCAAGTTCCCCAACATAGAGATGGGAGGGGTAAGACCCAGTCCTACACCAACCATTTAAAGTCCCACCATGAGAAAGACATCTTTGGTGAGGAAGAGCCTAGACCTGAGCACAAAGTATTAAATGCTTAGCAACTAGCCATACAAAAAATCAATAAATTGGCCAAGAAGCCGCACATAATAGTTTTGGATGATAATTATTTCTTGTTGGAGGAGGGTGAAATTCTTGACATGCCCTTGGACAAATCCCCTCCACTATGCGAGGATGGGGATGAGGCTATTGCCAACATCAATACTACTATCAACAATGTCATGATGGCACTTGGGGGTGATAAGTCCTCTTGTGGGGAGCAGATAGTTGGTTCTCCTTCGTCAGAATCTTTAACTAAAGAGGCTCTATCCTTTCTCAATGAATCATATGATTCTGGTGATGCAATATCTTATTTCTCACTGGAAATTATTCATGTTATCCCCCCTCCCAGGGTTCACCCTTCCTTGGTTGATAGCCTTATTGATGCAGTCATGGAAGGAGTTTCCCCAATGGAGATGGTCCAACCATGCAGCAAGAGTCAACACATCGGAAACAACTAACATAAGATCATTAAGAACCCAATAATGAACAATCAGCATGCCTCACATGCCTTCTTATTATCCAGAATCAAAGATTTACATACATGCCCAAGAACATGCCAGCTTACATTCCAAGCATACATGCCTACTTACAATCCGAAGTCCAGATCCATGCTAGATTCTAAGCTACTACTAAGAGATGCTACCAAACTCCTAACTCTAACTACTAAACTAAGGAACCAAGACTACAAATATATACAAGATCTCAAGCCACAAGTCGACCAAAAAAGATCACATTCTCCAAGAAGGAAGAAAATGTTTTACAACATATAGGTTAGGACCTAAGTCCATAAGAACTCCTCTAGATAAGAATTAAATTCAATGTAATCACACACAGAGGTAGCCCATGAATGTAAGAATATCCAACAAGCTTCACTGATTGAGGAACAACTTCGAAGATTGGAAAAACCAATCTAACTATTAGAACAGGAAGAACAAATACCCAAACTTAAGAAATATTCATGAAGAAAGAACTTATTTAGATGTGATTCCAAACATAGATTCATCATGATGTCCAGAACATGCCATGTGGATCGCAAGAGATAAGGAAACAACTAGAAGGATTGTCTATCAAAACACTAAAACAACTAACAGGAACAGAACTGAAAAGGAAATATTTTTGGGCGATGCAAGATTGCCAACTTCCCAAGGATGCTCTTGCATCAGACACCCCAAATGAAAAGAAAATGTTTCGTAAGAGAAACTTATGAACATTTGACAAGACATGGAACATAAATCTCATGCTTGTTTTTATTCCAAACATCCTCTTTGTCTACTGCACTCTACCTTTGTACATCTGCACTATCATCTATCAAATCCATCCACTTACTCTTCTTTGCACTTACTCTGTCATATCTCATATTAGCATCAGAACTCTAACCATTACCTCCTTTCCTTTACATAACGGATTTACCTCTGTTACAAATATTCATCTGATCAACAATCAAGGTCCTCTTGTGCTTCACTTTACCCTTCTTACAGTTTGATACCAACTTGCCCTCATCAGATCCATCTCCAAGATCCTTCTTCTGATCCATACCAACCTCTTTATCCTACTTTTTTGAACAACATCTCTTTACCATGATCGGGCTTCATGCACTTCTCCCCTTTGCTTCCTTCAAAGGAACTAGAGTAAAATTTTATCCATCCTTCTCTATTGTGACCAAGTTTCTTCTGCAATCATAAATAACTCCTCTATCAAATTTCCAAGGTCTTCCCAATAGAACATGACAAGCACTCATAGATACCACATCACATAACACCTCATCTCTTTAAGGTCTGATGTTAAAGTTCACCAAACACTAGTCTTTCACCTCCACCTTGTGATGATCTGAAAACCAACTTATCCCATAAGGACAAGGATGTTTAAGCCTCTTCAATCCAAGCTTTTGCACCATCTCTTTTGAGACCAAATTATATGTACTAACACAATCTGTAACAACCTTACAACATTTACCCCCTAATTCGCAGACAATCCTAAAAAAATTCCTCCTTTGTATAGGTTCAACTTCCTTCTTACTCAACATGACTCTCCTAAGCATAAGAGATTCTCCTATATTTGGTTCTGTTATACTTTCCTCAAGTTCCTTAGTAGCTCACTCCTCATGTGCCACAAGATTCTATTTTCTCATGTTCTTAATAGATCCTTCAGAATATTGAAAAGCTCTATGCCCTATGCCACCACATTTGAAACAATTGCCTTTAAACTCCTTGCTACCATTCCCTTTTCTAGGTATTCTCTTATCATGTTCAACTCCAATGGTTTTCTCCTCTTTGTCATTGTTGCTAGCTTGCTTCTCTCTTCTTCTAGGGTTATTATGTCTTCTCTTCAACTTATCTTCTGCCTTCAATGCATACTAATAAGCATCCTCAACTGTATTAATCCTCAACATACTCAATTGATCTTGAATGTTAAATCTCAGGCCATTAACATACCTAGCCACTTTATCCTTAGATACCTCTCGGTGTATAGATCTAATAGTCATCTTATAGACCTCTATAGTGTATTCTTTCACACTCGTGTCTTTTTTCTTCAAGTTCTTCAATTTCTTGAACAACTCTAATTCATAATCCTCGAGGATGAATTTAGGTTTCAATCTAGAAACCATTACCTTTCATCTAGTGATTTTATGTTCGCCATGCTCTTCTCTATCTTAATGTAATTCTTTCTGTTAGGATTGTAACATTTTTTCCATGGTTTTGAATCTTGCTCTTGTTAGAATGAATTTAGAATAACTGAGAGGGGAGGGGTGAATCAGTTATCCTCAGGTCTAGATGTACCAAATAAAACTTTTTGTACTTTAGATCTACTCGGCAGCAATAGCATAAATCAACAACTTTAATCATGTAGTTTACTGTCAATTGAAATTAGCTTGTAGTAACATAACAGTAAAGAAAACCATAAGCATTCACACAAGTTGACAAAATTATTTAACATGGAAACCCAATATGGGAAAAACCACCAATAACATGCTACCAAGTTTTCACTCTTCTGAAGTGATGCCCTGTGAGGAGCCAACCCTGTTAAAGGTTACAATAACACACTGCTAGGTGTGACTTGGTTAAAGGATTTAATCACCCTGTTAGGAGTGGCCTTGTTAGAGGACTTAGAACATTCCAATCTGAATGTCACCTTGTTAGAGGATTTATACAAATGACTGTTAAGTCAACCTTGTTAAAGGATTTAACTGACACAATGATAAGAAAGTAATCAGCAGTTTGTGATCTGGTACATACAACTTACTTTTCAAATCAAATCCAATTATAGCTCTGATTTTAACTTACTGGATATCTTGCATTGTCATTTCAACCTTCTGATCTTCTTGGAAATCCGTCAAGCAATCACACATGCAACTTTTTGCTTCTGCCTTTTGCCTTCTCTACTAGATCATGCTAAACAGTAAATCAACTATGCAAACCTCTTGCATACACATTCATTCATCCACACACAATGAATAACGCCTGAGGTTATCATATACCTCTCTGTCTAGGTCAAATAAATCTTTTGCCGCTTAAACAAGATTGTAGATCTTAGGTTAGGTCAGATCCAACAGATCATCCCATCTTTGCATTACATTTACTTCTCCAAAGTAGTCTCTAATTAAATCTTGAAACCATGCATTAATTATGGTTACCCATACATTAAATGATGTGGATCAATCTTTAATTAACATTACATATCCCAATAAAATCAACTAATTCGGCCAGAGATCTCAAATCTCATCATTAATCCAATTACTGTAAGTCGGCCAACATCACTGTTTCCACTCGGCAATTTCAATGGTGCTCGGCATCGAGCAACTTTTTGCTCGTCACAAGCAACTTTACTCGGCACAAGCAAATTTTCTCGTCATAAGAAACTTTGCTCGACACAAGCCAAACTTGCTCGGCACAGAACAGCCAGAAAAATAGTCTTTGAAAGATAAACAACTAATTACTTTGCCAGAGTGCCAACTGATCAAATACCCTTTGAATTGCCTTAACTCAACCCTTCACTTGGTCTTCTTGTTAAATCTTCTTCATCAACAATAGATATGGTACTCAAACAAAAAGCAATAGTCTCACCAGTAAAGGTTTGACATCAGTGAAAAAATAACAATTGCTCGCATTGTCACTTTCCAACAATCTCCCTCTTTGGCATTGATGGCAACAAAAAATATTAAAACAATGATTTAACAAGCATAGTTAACAACCAATCCAAAAATTCACCTATGTTCCTTGATATGAACAAATCTTCATTAATGTCTTTAGCTTTGTGCTAATTCTATATCTGTAAAAAATTTCACCATCTGTGTCTGTAATCACACTGTAATCATATGTGTCTAATCATATGTAGACTCCCTCTAAGTAGATAATCACTTCAATGTTTCCAATAGTAACTTCTGCCTCTATGTAATATTTCTCTCTTTGTAATCTCTCTTTCTCGGCAATCTCTTCCTTCACTTCTTCCTCTTTATAGGTAATCTCTCCCTCTTTGACAACAATGCCAAAGACGTCAATATCTTTATCATGTAGATCTTCAGTATTATGTTGATCCTGTCATCTTCAGTATGACTAATTTTTCTTTTCTGTCCTTGTTCATCTTCACAACTTTAGCCAGCATCCTAAAGTGTGACTTACTGTGCATCAATGTGTGAGATTTTTTGAATGAAATATTTGATGCAACAGTACCATATAGAACTTAATTAGCCTCAGTTAGGGGAATCACCCCCAATTTACCTCGTAGATACTCATGAGCATCCTTGGGTAGTATTTTTGTGAATATGTCTGCTAATTGTTCTTTAGTGTTCACATAGTCCAATCTCACTTCTTTACTCTGAACTAGCTCCCTCAAGTAATGATACTTGATAGCTATATGCTTTGTCTTTGAGTGCATAACAGGATTTTTAGAAATATTAATAGCACTTGTGTTATCACAATATATGACAACTGGGTCAGTGATTTCTTCCTTCATACCTTTCATTAGTATTTTCAACCACACAATGTTAGAACAGTTAACTTTTGTTGCCACATACTCGGCTTCAGTTGTAGATTGTGAGGTGCAGTTCTGTTTCTTGCTTGTCCAGGAGATCAATTTCTTACCTAAAAGAAATGCTCCACCAGTAGTGCTTTTCCTGTCATCAACATTTCTAGCCCAGTCAGAATTAGTGTAAACTCTGAGTTCAAACTTATCATTCTTTTTGTAGTATAGACCATAGTCCTCAGTTCCTTTCAAATATCTCAGAATTCTTTTGACTTCCATCATGTGCATTTCCTTAGGACTAGCACAAACCTTGCAACAATTCCAATAGCTAGAGCAATGTTAGGTCTGTTGTGTACAACATACTGTAGTTTTCCAATCGTTGACCTGTAGAGTGTTTGATTCACTTCTTTTGTGTCATCATCTTTTGTCAGCTTCTGTCTAGTAGCCATGGGTGTACTTACTGGTTTGGACTCTTCCATTCCAAAAGTTTTAAGTATCTCTTTGATATATTTAGATTGAGTGATATAGATATCATTCTTCATTTGATAAATTTGTAAGCCAACAAAGAATTTTATTTCACCAAACATAGACATCTCAAACTCAGTTTGCATCTCTTTTGCAAATTTTTGACATAACACATCTTGTCCGCTAAATATGATGTCTTCTACAAAAATTTCATCTAATAATGTACCTTTGCTTTGCTCTGTCTTCAAGTACAAGTTGTTGTTTTCATTGGTTCTTGCAAATCCAATCTTGATCAGATAATTGTGCAATCTTTCATACCATGCTCTTGGCGCTTGCTTCAATCCATATAATGTTTTGTGCAATCTGCAAACCATATCCCTTTTGTTTGGGTCTACAAAACCATCAACTTGCTCAATATATACTTCTTCTTCCAAGATTCCATTGAGAAATGCAGATTTCACATCCATGTGATAAACTTTGAATCCTTTATAGGCTGCATATGCAAGTAAGGTTCTGACACCTTCCAATCTTGCAACTAGGGTGAAGGTTTCACTGTAGTCAATTCCTTCCTCCTGTGCATAACCCTTGCATACCAATCTAGCTTTGTTTCTTGTCACATCTCCTTGTTCATTTAGTTTGTTCCTGAATACCCACTTAGTGCCAATTACATTTTTATCCTTTGGCCTAGGTACAAGTGTCCAAGTTTTGTTCTTCTCAATTTGTTCAATTTCCTCATTCATTTCTTGTACCCAATCTTCATTTTCTAAAGCATCTTTCACTGTTTTGGGCTCAAATTCACATAACAGACATGTGTTATTTTTCAGCTTACTTCTTGTCATAAAAGCAAAATCCTTTGACCCAATGATTTGATTAGAATTGTGATTCCTTCTCACATATTTTGCTAGGGTAGGCTCAGTCCTTGCTTTAGGTTCATCATTTGTATTCATTTCTTGTTGATTCTGTGACTCAGCATCTCCATCAGATAGCTCGGCATTCACTTCCAGTTGCTCGGCAACTCCACTCTATGACTCGGCAGGTGCATGTTGTTGTTCAGTAGTAGTCTCAAGTAGTGAATTAGAATCTTCCTTATCCACATATGTGAATGATCTATAGCTTTCAGGTTCTTGTGTACTTTTAGCTTCATTTCTTTCTGCAAACTCATCAATTCTTACATTTGCACTTTCAACAATTTTGTTAGTATTAGAATTCAGACATTTGTATGCTTTGCTTTTGGTTGAATAACCA
>MU226863.1:1031785-1049162 GCA_018584345.1 Thuja plicata
TGATGTGAATTTTATCCTCCCTAGTTAAGAGGGAGTGTTGATGTTTTGTATAGCTATGGTGAGGGTCATAAGTGTTGACACAGGAGACCACTACACATTTTGTTTGATCATCCTCCCTAGCTAAGAGTGAGTTTTAATGTTTGTAGCTTCAGTCGTATGATCGTTAGAATATATATAATACATGTTGATTAATAATAATATATTATATATGTTATATTATTATTAATCATATGAAATTTAATATTCAATATTATATTATTATATTATTCTTAATTAATAATTGATTGATGAAACATTATAAGATTGATTAAATTGTGATTAATAGGAAGAGGCATGTCCTTTCTTATAAATAATAATGAATAGACATGTCTCATGAAGGGACATGTCTCTCCTAGCCTCATTCCTAATATAAATGAAAGAGAGATTGTTGCATTTGGAAAACACATACAAAAATAGAGTGCTATTACATTTGCAGCTATCCTAAAACTTAACAAAAATTAGTAAAAAATTAAATATTTTTGTTTCCTAAGTCTTTTTATTAGCTGACTTTCTGTGTTTGTTTGTCCATCTGTGCAAGTTACCTACCATCTCTGTAGATTGGCGTATGTGCTCTACAACTGTCATCTGTGATTTTTGGTCAATTTCTATTTTTCATAGACTATTGTTTGCACTCTAACTTTTTCATCTGCACAGATCGTTGTCTGTGCTCTGAATTTTTTGTTTGCGCATATTTTCTGTGATTCAATATTTTTTAGCAGATTTCAGGGTTACTAATATTTTTCAAGGTTTTGCAGCACCATTTCTGAAGACAGACATCAAAACTACTGAATTTTTGTGCTTGTAGGACGATTGGAGAAGACATAAATTCAAAAAATACTCAAATTTGTTTTGTAGGATGCCTTGAAAGAATTCAACTAAACGATCATGCTTCTTAGCATAGTTTATTTAGGCACATAGATTAATTAGGATATTTCTTTGTATGACCTAAAATAAGCATTAGGGGAGTATGCTCTATTCCTTTTTGGAAGATCAAAAACCTAGACATGCTTATTTTATGTTAAACAAATAAGTCTTTTGGGAAAGAACAAGTGTTTGGTGTGTTTAGGAGAAAATGACATTGGGTAGGAGAGTATGCTATTTTCCCCTTGAGGGAAAATCAGAAATCTAGACCCCTTTCATCGCCAATCCATGTTTTCAAGTTAATCCTTTAGTTGGGCCTACCGGTTGAGGAAAAAATCTCCCAGGAATGACCCACATGAGAACGAGGTGTAAGCCACACCACTCCAACTCACATTAATAAAATTTACTCCTTGGGGTTAAAGCCTCAGGAATCAGTTGGCATTTGAGCTTATACTTGGCTCTCGTATAACATAAGTGCGGCCTCACGGTCTCAATCAAGTTTACTTGAACACTTTTGTCAAGACATTCTATGGGGTTATATGCCTTAATTGTGCTTATCCAAACATAGAGGATACAATCGAATGGAGATCCTTACTAAACACTCTAGGCATAGAAGCTACCTGGAACACCCCTGAAAGGTGATAATGTTTGTGCAAGGAAGATAGTAACTTCCCCAAGATTACTCATACATTCATGCCACACTAAGCATTTGGAGTCGGCTAATACGGCATCATAGAGACATTGCATGCTTAGTGACAGCCATATTCTGATTATCTTGTGTGTGTGTGCCTAAGCTTTACTTGAAAATATTTTCATGCTACACTGATTCCTTAGGTAGATTATGTTTGAAGTTCTTGAACATTGACAATATCAGAACACAAACAGAACCTTCAAACAAACAAATTTTCTCACACTTGCTTGTATCCCTCAAGGTTGCTTTGTCCCTTGTTGGATTGTTTTCAAGACACATGCTAGTTATTTTCTGGTTTGATTATGCTAAAATTGGTTCTTGCCATTGAACAAATCCACTAAAGATCAAACTAAAATAAAAAAATATGTCCAAAACATCAAGACATTGTCCTTACAGACGGTCGTCTACGCTTTGAATTTGACATCTTTATAGATCACCATCTGCGCAGATCATCGTCTATGCATATTTTCATTTGTGTCTGAGACTGCCATCACTGCTCGAAATAGTGATCTTCAAAATCTACTAAAATCTTTGAAATTTGGTCTTCTGTGGGATATTAAAACCATTTGTCCTGAAACATTTAGTCACCTAGTCAAAATAAGATTTTTTGCCATATGACATTACTGATTCCAAGAAACACAAGAAGGTTAAGCTTCCAACACCTCTAGTTTATCAAGAACAGAAAGAAACTACTCGCAAATCCAAAGAATATCAACACATTTCCACATCAATCAAGCAAGAAATCAAGTACTATGAGAAAATCGACAAGATCATGTACAACAACAAAGTTTGCAATTTCATGGCCAAATATCCTATCAACTGTGTCTTTTTCACCCTTGACCAATACAATTAGACAAGCCTCTTGTTTCTAAAACCAACTCTTTAATTCTTCCATCATCACCAAACATCATTCTTCCTCTTGGAGCACTAGATCAAACCTCTTTACATCAAATCAAATCAATCCCTTTTAGGTCAAAAGACCTTAATCAAAAGCATTACAAACCTTCATCCTCAAACAAATACAACATTGCTTGTAGACCATTAGTCTGTCTCAAGTAATTTAAATCCATTAGTGATATCCCATTTTGCTTGAGACCACAAGTCTATCTTCAAGTAGAAAAGATATCATTTAATCCTTTTGTGTTTGTATCATCACAAGGTTTTATTATACCTAGGTTTTGTTCTAAAAACCTTTAAATCAAAATCAATCATCAATCAATTTGAATCAATCATTAATAAAATCAATCCTTATTCAAACATCAATCAATCCAATCAATCTAATCAAAATCAAATTAAATCAAATCAAGAATCAGATCTTTTCTCCATTCCCTTTCATTTCTCAATCATACATCTTCTAGTCTTCCATTCTTCTAAGTCTGCCATTATATGGTAGTTACTCGATCCCAAGCTAGAAACATGAGGCGTGCAACACTCAACAACGCTACCTATGAGGAGAATCCTTTTTCCCATCAATTCTTTCAAGGGCATGTAGTGCGAGTTGATGACATAACCAATGATCCCAAAGAAACTGAGTTAGTGGATCAAGAAGAAAGACCTACTCAAGTGAACGATTTGATTAGAGATCCATATAACCTAGAAATGGTTGAAAAGGCCATTAGTCAAAACAGCGGTGAGATCTTCTTGAATCTCATTCAAAATGGCATTACATTCCCCGTCGACTTTGATGAATCGCTCCTTACCCGAAACATCACCAAAGTCACAGTTGTATCTACCACGGCCATGGCTTCTAATTAAAATGCTACATCATCACATGATACTGGTAAAGGAGCTGTTAGTGAACCTTCCACGTCAATACCTACATCAACACCTGTATCAACAACTACATCATCAGTCCAATTGACACAAGAACAAATCCAACAGATCCTAAGCATTTTTCTAAACATTATTGCACATAATAGCACTCACGCGATGACGAATGCCACTCAAGGAGCAAGCGCTAATGTCAACAACATAGGGTATATTTCCATGTCTTTTCCTACATTATCTATGTTTCAAACAACGAGCATGAAGACATTAGAAACCAACACATCTAGAGCTTATCAATATATACCCCCTCCTACAGTCGGTATGACCTCCACTGGATTTTCGGCTACATAATTTGGAGGAGGAGGAGCTTATGTGCCACAATTTACTCTGCATAATGCTCCTAATTTATCCCAACAAGTTAATGAGCTCAAAAGCCTTGTGTATGGTTTACAGAATGGGGCAAAAAGGAGTTTTATTTTGAGGAGATTTGTCCCTATCCATTTGACAAGTCCATCACAATGCAACCATTCCCCCCAAACTTTGTGATGCCTAAATTTGAGAAATACAAAGGTGAAACATGTCCTCTACAACATCTCAAAGAATTCTACATCGCATGTCAAGAAGTTTCCTATAACGAAAAATTACCTAAAAAGACTCTTCACTAGGAGTCTTGGAGGCGTAGCTTTGGAATGGTTCATGGCCCTTCCTTATGGATCATTCTCTACTTTCTTTGATCTTGCAGAGAAGTTTGTTGGACAATATTCATATAGCATTGAGCATCAAGAAATACTCATCGATTTGTGCAATACTAAACAAAAGAACGGAGAAACCTTAGCTAGTTTCTTACAACGATGGAGACATATTGCAAATCTAATGCCATGAAAAATACCTGATAGTCACTTGATTGACATCTTCACAAATAACTTGATCTCTGAGATGTCATTCCAAATGAAAATGGCTTCACCTGACACCTTTGAATCCCTTGTCAAGAAGGGAAAAGACATTGAAGATGGCCTTTTGCAAAAAGGTAGCATCAAACATTATACTCCTTCCAACAATGTTAAACCAAAATTCTAGAGTAAACAAAGGAGTTGTCTATGATGGAGTGACTGATGCCAAACATGTTCAAAATGTTCATGCATTCAACAATAATAATCAAAACAATCACAATAACAATCAGAATTGCAACAACAATCAAAATCAGAATCAGAACAATCAAAATTAGAATCAGTACCAAAACAACAATCAGAATAAAAATCAACAGCAACCACACAACCAATCATATATGTTCCCTCGTAACAACAACAACAACAACAATGATAATAACAATAATCAGCATCGACAATAATTCACAGCATTTGCAAAACCCTTAGACGTGATCTTTAAACAACTTCTGGATCAAGGAATGATAATCTATCCAAATACTCAGCCTTTCGATGAGAATCAACCCAAACTCGCTTGGTATAGAGATAATGAATATTGTGATTATCATCGCATAAAAGGACATGCTACCAAGAAATGCATGAATCTTAGACACTTTGTGCAAGATCTCATTGATGATGGAAAAATCAAAGTTGAAGGCTAGAATGCATCCTCATCAAATGCAGAACTTAAAGTCTACAATCAACCCTTCCCACTGCACAATCAAAACAATGCATCCAACACAATCCCATATGATTACTCTACCAATACTATCACAGGAAATGATCAAACATGTGGGAGTCTAGAATAAAATGGTATCTTTGGGTTTAATGCTCTTTGTGGACGCATTGAAGAATTTGAAACACATGTCAACACCATCGTCCTAAAAGTTGTTGATTTTAATGCTACCACACGCAGACCCAAAGTCATTTTCCAAGCTGCTAATAAACCTTCTACATCTGCAAATCCACCAACTGCACCGTCTACCTTTACTCATCCTACCTCATGCTACGACCTATTGGCTCAGTTAGGAAAGATGCCTGCACAAATATTCATTCTAGAACTTCTGCATACCTCACCAATTCACAAACAAATCCTTGAATATGCTCTAAATGAATCCCGTGTTTCTGAAAATATCAATGCTGCTCAATTCCAAGCCATGATTGGGAACTTAGCTACACAAGAGAATCTTGTTTTCACTGACAAAGACTTTCGTGGTCTTGACCTTCATCATAATAAATCCCTCCATATTGAAGCCAAAATCCAATCCACTAAAATCAAACGAGACCTTATAGATGGTGGATCTGGCCTAAATTTGTGCACATTAAAAATGATTCGTAACATCGGTCTTTCTAAGGACCTTCTGGATGTAGACAAGTGAATCACAATAAAGGCCTATGATGGTAGAGAATGAGAAAGAAAGGGTTTGATCATACTACCCTTACAAGTGGGTCTGACCTTAATTGAAATTGTTTGCCACGTGCTGGATCTGGATCTACCATACAATATCTTGCTGGGACGACCCTGGATACACGCTATCAAAGGTGTACCCTCTACTTATCATCAATGCCTCAAGTTCCCACATCATGGTAGAGAAATCATGATTCCCAGAGATCCTGAGCCCTTTCAATACTACAAGAGACTAGAAGGCAAACAATCCAACTACTGTCCATTGAATGAGTTTGGACAAGATTTCAATAAAGAAACATTTGTTCCAGGAACTTCCTCAGCTCTAGAAAAGACATCAAAGATACAAGTTGATCAATCCAAAGAAAAGGAAAAGGTCACTAAAGACAAAGCCTCTGGATCTAAAATAGAGACCACCTTTACGGATCAGGGCATGGGAGAATATAAATTTGAAAGTGCTCTGTGCATCGGATAGCTCCCTTTGTCCCCAAAATCCTATGGCAAACTATCACCAGTACCTCCCTTTAATGAGAAAGAGCTCATGCATTGCAAAACAACCACTTTTGAACATTGGGGGTCCTTATCAGATGAGCACATGGAATACAATGTCCTTGATTAGCTCTACAATGATGAAGAAGAAAAACCTGTAACATTCCCTAAAGGAAAGTATATCAAGGTTACTCCCATTGTTGAAAGCATGGGGTATCATGGTACTAGTGTTGGTGGTAATGAAACTGGTAAGAAGAAAATTATAACAGAAAATGGCTATCCTTGAGGACACGGATTGGATTCCATAGAAACTAAGACTAACTTTGCTAAGGACTTTTGTTTAGCCACCTCGGATTCAGAAAATGAAGAAGAGTTTTTCAAAATCCCTTTCCAATATGTTGAAGATGACCTTGATGACCCTAACCATGTCTTCACTATCACCCAAGCCAACCTTTCCTCCCCTCATCTTCCCCTCACAAACCCTGAACTAATAGACTAGGATCAGCAAGATTCACCACCAGCTTTAGACGTTTGTGATTTGGATGAGGCAGTTTTATCTCTCTTTGGACTTTAGAATCTCCGAGAGTATGAACATCAGATACATTTCAGCGAGCAAGCCTACTTCGGTAGCCAGGTCAATTCTCTTAGTCATAAAAATGACAATAAAAAAAAAAAAATGAAAATACAAAAACATCCCCTGGTGAAAACCTCTTGCGGGCACCTTCGGATGAAGAAAAAGATAAAATAAAGGGTGTGTCCTCTAGTGAAAACCTTTCTGAGGTGCTAGAGGAGGGAGAAGCTGACCTATCGTTCATATCATCAGAACTAGAAATGTCCTCTATGATTATTGAAGACACTATCCCGATCAATCTAGGCACAGAAGCAGATCCACACATCACTTACATTGCAGTTTGTCTCAGTGATCAAGAAAAGAAATACATGACAGCATTCCTTCATAAACATAAGATCAACTTTGTCTTTACCTACAAGGACATACATGGGCTAGATACAGATCTTGTCATGCACCATCTTTTTGTGGATCCCAATGTGAAGCATGTTAAACAAAAACTCCGCAAGTAGCACTGGTAGTCAAAGTAGAGCTTTAGAAGATGTTGGATGCTGAAGTAATCTGACCTATAGACTATCCTGAATGGGTCTCCAATATTGTACTACTAGGCAAACCTATTAGGGGCATCTGTATTTGTACTAACTTTAGAGACCTAAACCTTGCATGTCCTAAGGATGATTTTCCACTCCTAAATATTGGCATTATAGTAGATTTGACTACTGGACACGAGATGTTGTCCCTCATGGATGGCTTCTCCAGTTACAATCAGATCAGGATAGCGCTAGAAGATCAACATAAGATTTCCTTCACAATACCTTGGGGTACCTTTTGTTATCAGGTGATGCCCTTTGGCCTTAAGAATGCTAGCACAACATATCAGAGAGCAAGAATAACCATCTTCCATGATCTCTTACATGTCATCATGGAAGACTATGTGGATGATCTTTTGGGAAAGTCCAAGACACATGAATCACACATTCCTATCTTCACTACCATTTTCTAGCGATTGGAAAAGTATAAGCTTTAGCTAAATCCCAAGAAATGTGTCTTTGGAGTATAATCTGGTAAGCTACTGGGATACATTGTGTCATGGTGCGGAATAGAAGTTGACCCAAAGAAAGTAAAATCCATTCTAGAGATGCCACCACCAAAAACATTGAAATAATTACGTAGCTTACAAGGAAAATTGTAGTCCATCAAGAGACTCATGTTTCAGTTGGCAGATAAGGTGCATCCATTCTCTCATCTCATGTGCAAGAATATCAAATTCCAATGGGATTGCTTATGTCAAAATACATTTGAGAAACTTAAGGGATATCTCGCTAATCCACCTGTGTTGGTGCCACCTGTAGCTGGTCGTCCTTTGATTCTATATATATCTGCCATAGAGGTTTCCTTATGTGCTCTATTGGCCCAATTAGATGATTCTAGAAAAGAGCGAGCAATCTATTATCTCACCAAGACTCTTATTGGTTATGAATTGAATTATTCCCTCATTGAGAAAGCATGTTTGGTTTTTGTCTTCTGCACACAAAAACTGTGACATTATATGCTCAATCATAAGATTCACCTTGTTACCAAGATTGATCCACTCAAATATCTCATGTCCTGTGCTGCTCTTACTGGTCGTACTGCAAAATGGGTTATGATTGTTAGTGAATTTGACATTGTTTATGTGGATTGCAAAGCTATAAAAGGACAATTTATTGTAGATCAGTTAGCTCAAACACCTGTTGATAGTAAACATCCACTAATAACAAATTTTATGGATGAATCGGTCCTCAATCTTGCCCTGAGTACCCCATGGAAACTTTATTTTAATGGATCCTTTACTCAGAAAGGATTGGGGGCAAGAATATTGTTTGTTACACCAAAAGGGGATCTCATCCCTAAATCTTATAAATTACAATTTCCTTGTACAAACAATATTGCACAATATGAAACCCTTGTACTTGGACTCTGTTAGGCCATACAATGGAAGATTCTCAATTTGTTGGTATTAGGTGATTCACAATTGGTTATTAAACAAGTTATGGATGAGTATCAAACAAAGGATGATAAGTTGCTTCCCTATCGCCGCATAGTCAAGGACCTCAAACAACATTTCACTGAATTGATCTTCCAACAAATATCCCACACAAATAACAAAGCAGCTGATGCCATGGCTACTATCGGGTCCCTGATCACCATGCCAGAGCATAGTACACGGTCTAAGTTTCTTGTTGAGAATCTTACGGTCCCTGCCTGTGACAAACCAAATTCTGTGAAATTGTTGATCCTAACTCCCCATGGTACCAAGAAGTATAATCCTACCTTCACAACAGACATACCCCACTTTCCTTAACCCCACATCAACGTAAAACCTTCATTCATCGCACTTCCCGTTACACAATCCTCGGTGATACCCTTTTCCGAAAGCATTTTGATGGAACTCTTCGAAGGTGTCTGAATTATGATGAAGCACAAACATCCTTGGAGGAAGTACATCAAGGAATCTGTGGGGCTTACTCTAGTGGACTCACTTTGTCCAAGAATTTTTTACGCACTAGATATTATTGTCCTACCATAGAACATGATGCTTACAACTATGTGAAGAAATCTGTGCCTTGTTAGCAGCATGGCGATTTTATACACGCCCCATCCCAATCCCTTCAGCCCACTATCACCCCTTGGCCTTTTTCCCGCTGGGTTATTGACCTTTTTGGCTACATTTTCCCTAATTCTTCCAATGACCATTAATACATCCTTGCCGCTACCGAGTACTTTACCAAGCGGGTCAAAGTTGTTCCTCTCACCTACACCACTGGAAAATAGTTCTCAAAGTTCATTTTGAACTATCTTATCTATCACTATGGCATTCCTCAGGACATTATTACTGATAATGGAGGACCTTTCAAAAACAAGGATGTCACAAAGTTGTGTAGGAAATTCAGCATTACCCACCATACCTCTTCCAGGTAATTTTCTCAAGGAAACAGTCAAACAGAGGCTACAAATAAAACTATCCTCAAAATACTCAACAAAATAGGCGATGAAGCTGGCCGCAATTGGCACCTTCGCCTCAATCCCACCCTTTGGGCCTACCTCACTTCCATCTATACCCCCACTGGAGCCACTCCCTTTTCCCTTGTTTACGGCACCAAGGCTATTCTACCCATCAAAATTGATCTCCCTTCCCATCAACTCCCTAAACCACCTCTGTGTGTGTCAAAATTTCCTCCACCTCTAGTTCAACAAAAGGATTAAACCTCGTCAGTTTGAGGTTGGTGATCTTTTTGTGCAACACAATATGAAGAACCTCCAGAACCGTGACAAGAAAGGAAAGTTTGAACCTGATTGTTTGGGTCCCTTCATCATCACAGCAAAGTATGGGTCTGACACTTATCAGATTGCTTCACCAGAGGGAGATCCGATCCCTGATCCTATAAATACTGTACATCTCAAGCGCTTCTATACTTGATCCTTCAACAGTCCATTGTACAATAGAAAACTATCAAAATCCAAAAAAAATCAGAAAAGCAGAAAATCCAAAAACATCAAACAAATCAAACAAATCAAAAAATTCAAAAAATTCAAAAAAGCATATAAAAAAATATAAAAGCTTGCAAAAATTATCAAAAAAGAAAAAAGAGAAAGAGAAATAAAATTGTCCATTTGTGAAAACCACTTCAATGGCGCAATGGATAAGTATCATGGTGAAAACCTATCTCAGGTGCCATGTGTAGTCAGATCCACCATTTGTTTCCCCCAACTTTCATACAGCCTCCATCCCCTTCCATAATAACTTCACTACCCATATCTATGCAGGTAGTCCCCTGACCCCTTTCCACTTTTGCAATAAAATCGCATTCCCGCATGACTGAGGTTACCCCATCAACACTAAGCTTTATTCTAGACACAGTGACCACAAACATTTCCAACAAATCAATAGACAGATTGACTTTCCTAGTTTCATTCTAATTCACAAGAAATTGCCAGTGAATTCCCGTTTTAATCAATCAATCTTTTGCCCATCAAGATGCATCCTTCCGATGTCATCTCTTCTATCAATTCTCACATCAAATTTGTTCATGGCAAGAACTTTTGGACTGAATGGTCGCTTGGTTAAGATGCTTTTTTGTTGATTTTATCTTGTGTTTCAATGTGTCCTTCTCGTGACAACCTCGATCTTTCATATCTTGGTTCATTATGGTGAGTACATGTTGGAATACGTGTCATTTGTGGTATGATTTTCTTGTCATAGATTTTTAGTGCATTTATGTTTGATGTTCAATTATGACTATGTATCCCTCACTGGGGGCAGGATTCATGCATCTCAAATCCCTAAAAAGATCTAGATGTACTACATCTACTCATAAGAAACATTTCATAGGTCTCATCATACCTGATATCTTGCATTCTTGTTCCTAGCAAATTATTTGTCTGAGAGTCTAGTCCACACAAAGGAACCATGTCACTTGTGTTTTCTAGCACATGGTGCATAACTCCTTGTGCAAAATTAAACTAGGGTGTGCTCTCCAACATTAACATGGTATAAATCCCACTATCATCATGTATTTAGGATTGCATTTTAGCTAGGTCATATTGCACTTTGCATTTTTCTCTTTTCAAGGTTTCTGTTTATTCCCCCTATCTAGTTACCTAAGTGATTCTATTGGACCTATTTGATACACACAAAATTAGTGTCCTCATATATTCCATTTTGCATTACATTCATCTAGTTGTTGCATTCATCTCATTGCATTATAATATTAATTACATTCATTAGGTTAATTCGTTAATCATTAAAGTTCATTCATTAATCATTAATCATTATAGTTGCATTGTTACTCCATCCATTATAGTTGCCTTTATCATTAATCATTACAGTTGCATTGTTAAATCATTAAGACCATTCATTAATTACACATTTACATATTATTCATTTATATATCGTCACATTGCATCATTACACATAATATACATCCATCTATAAGCATTTCACATATATGATTAATTATCATATGCATCTCATCCCTGCATCACAAGTAGGTCAGCATAATCATATAAATTTATCTCATCCTGCATGTCAGTCATAAACATCATATACATATAAAATCATAACACATCATATCCATCATGCATAAACATCACATAAAATCATGTCATAACATAAAGTAGATCATCATCATAAAGGTCCATGTATATATAAAGTTCATCATACGTCAGTGTCTCATACAAAAAAATGTGTATCAAAAATTATCTGAAAGAGTCATCATGGTGGCTATGATGGCCCCGCACCCCTGCTAGGATGGGGTGGTAACCCCACTAATCCCTAGGAATCTTGACCTGTACTCCGGGATGCAGACCTCTCTGAGTATTTTGGCTCCCTCTATCCCTCTGACACAGCTCTGTGATATAGGGTCATGTAGTACATGGCCTCCCGTCCTCTCCTATCAGCATCCCTCTGTGCTACAAATGCATCTGCTAGCACCTATCCCAAACCTGCAGTTATGCATGCCTGGAAAGCTATATCTTGCTCTACCCTATAGCCCTCTGCCTATATCTTCCCATCATCTCACTGCACTGTCAGAGCTGCTATGTATGCTGACATGGTTTCCAGCTCCTCTCCAGCACCCTCCTCCTATCCCCCCATCCCAAACTCTCTACCATCCACTCGAGCCTGTAGAAGGTCTAAAGCACTCTGTGCACCATCTCCTAGTGTTGTCTCTACCACCAAAGCCCCTTATACTCAGGATAGCTCTGTCTATAAGCTACTCATTGTGGCCTATGAGGTGGCCAATAGTCCCTATAGTCTCAGGATCTCTACTTGTGCGCTACTCTCAGTCGCCTGAGATATAGCTAGTAGTCCCTACACTCTCCCAAGCTCAGTCCTTAGACCATCTCGCTCTGCCACTACAACATTGTGCACATCCTGGGCTACATACCTTTTCAGAGGCCCCTATCCCTATCCCTATCCTGGTGTACCTATGGCCCATGTGGCCCCTGTCCCTGTCCCTGTGCATGTCCCTATATGTCTAGGATCACTGGTGGTTGTTTCCCTGCAGGTATCTCTACCTGTCCTCAAAGTCTCTGGGTGGCTACCCTTGGTCAAACTCTCCTACCCCCAGCCCCTCCTCCATCTCCTCTCTCCTTATCATCATCATCACTTTCCTATCCGCCTCCCTCCTCTCCCTGCCCAGGCTACTCATCTACATGTACCACTCCTAAAATCGTCAATCTGACAGGCCTGTGAGTGGCCCACCACTGTGCATATGCTGGCACTACCCCTGTGTCATGTAGTGACTCCCGTTCTCTGATCCATTCCCATCCATGATCCCCGAGCTCCCCATAGGTCAACCCCAATCCCCCAGATGTTTCCTACCTCTCGAGTCACCAAAGGATGAGGGAATCCATCTACAACAGCCTCCTACACTTGTCTCATCTATCTCTGTACCCTTGACGGCATGTACCTGGATATCATATAGGACATACGTCCTATCAATCAACAGTCAGTCTGTAAAAATCTCAGATAATAGGAGTCATAATGATCATCCTCTGCATATCCATCTCCATCATGATGTGGGACCTGATGGCCCCATGTCTCGCACCCTGCATATGGTGCCCACTGAATATCACCCATCTCATCTAATCTCCTCCGCCAGTACCCAATCGAGTTTGTCGACTCGTAGCTAATAGGTGGCTTGTATTTGCACGTAAATGGATCATAAGCCTTCCTGGTGTCATGCGTGTGAATAGGGCGTATGACAACTATATGCTCCCATGCCCATACTAGTAATAAAGTACAACTAGGTCCTAATGCCCTACCCTTAAGGTAGGCGCACATGTGCAGATAATAATATAACTAACCAAGGATAGTTTAAGCCTAGAAATACTCTTTTCCATCCTCCACCATACTGCTCAACACTCGTGCCCAATCAATGGTGAATCCCTTCCATGCATGATTTGGCATCATCCGACCTCCTACCAAACCTTCCAATAAAGTGTCACCCGTCACAACCGTGGTCATGTTGCCATCGCCCCCGCCCACGACATCCACTATCCTGTCATTAGAATATCTGTGAATGCCTTCCCAAAGGCCATCTCCATGTATGGCTCTGACCCCTCGAAGCAATACTTGGGTATCAACCCCTGAACCAGCACTCTGTAAATCCTCCACACATCATGTAGAGTAATAGAAGCTTCCCCTGTGGGGAAGTGAAAGCTCGAGGTGGTACTATGCCACCTCTCAATCAATGCTAACATAAGCACATTATGCACTCTCAAGTGGGGCCAGAGGGGAACATGCTCTAACCCGCACAAGGTGACTAGACCCCACTCCTCCGTCGTTATCTCCTGCGCGAGCGCCATCGTTGCTGGATAGCACTCTCTTGCCCTGAAGGAAATTATATCCTCCTGCATCCACCAAATTCCCATCTCAGCAATTAGATAGCATTCTTTCTTGATCTGGGGCATCAAAAAATGCCCCTTTCTTGATCTGGGGCATCAAAAAATGCCCCTGAATCCCTTTCCCTCTGCTTCTCCCTCCCTTTTCTTCTATTTCTAGCTCAATCGGTCAAGACGCCGATTTACCCGTGCAGACGATGGTTCTTCACAGTCGTCGATCTGCGAAGATGATGATTTAGTTTGCTGTCTATTTTTCGCGCAGACGACGAACCTTCTTCACTGTCTTCACTGCCCCTTTTGCCTCCCCCTTGCCCTTGCAGAAGGTGATTGTGTGATCTCTGTCTGTGCATATGACAATCGTTCATCAGTCGTCTGCAAAGATGATGATCTGTTGATCACTGTCTGCGCAGATGGCGGTCAGGCAACTGTCGTCTCCGTTGCAGGCCAGTTTGGCACACTTTTTGAGAATCATAAATGCCAATTCAAAACTTAAAAGTGTAAAGGACAGAGAGGTCTTCGACTACTCACCGGTGGTCCTATGTCTGCGGGTCGTTTATGTGTCCTGATTTACTCCCCAAGTTGTGCACGCTCTTGAATCGCCGCCATCTCTTCTCTCTTCTTCCTTCTTTTTTCTCTCCGTGAATGAACATGACTTCTCTTTGGGCCCCGGTGGACTATTTATAGCCCCTTGGGACCCGTTTCTTCTGTCCTTCTCCCTGTTTCCTGCTCTGGTCCCCATTTTTCCTCCATTTCTTTTGGACATACCATGCAATTGGTTTTCTTTCCCTCTCTTCCTCCTTTTTTGAAAAAAATTTATTAAAAAATTATATTTTTTCTTATTATTTTCTCGAGGGGGCACACTTCGCTACCCTCGTTGCCTTAGTTTTTCCTGACCTTTCTGGGGCATATTACTTTCTTTTCTTTGACGTGACGCCACTTTCGACGCCACATCAAAGAGGGGCAAAATGTAGATGTGTAAAATTGTCCTTATATTAATTTAATTAATATTCCCATAACATTATAGTTAATTTTAATTAATTATATTTGTTATATTCTTCTATCTATTTAATTTATTTATTTAATTAAATATGATTCACCTTCATAATATTTAAATATTATTGCCCCTTTTAATGTATTAAATCTTATTTATATATATTTCCCTCATTTATCCCTTTTAAATAAATTTATAATTTATTTATTCCTCCACATGACCTAATTCTACTAAACCACAATTAATCTAAATTTTATTTGGATTAAACTAATTTGAACCTAGATCCTACCCTACCTCACATCACTCTCACCAAATAGACCTACTCACTAATTAACTAAGGCTAATTTGGCTAATTTCTTGATTCCTACACATATTAGTCCTAATTATTTGCAAATTTCCAAATTTGACTTTTCAAAATCATGCTAATTTGATGCCAACAAGGTTTCTTACAACCTTGATGACACTTTCTTACACTTTCTAAAAGTGTTTTATTGGACCAAAACTCTTACACCTCTTACAGGATCCTTCACATGTGTACTTTAAGTACACCTTGACCCATCACATCACAAGTTTCTCACACATGTGTGAGAAAACTTGGACTCTTGCATGGCTTATGTGTGCCTCATGTGGCATCTATGTGGATGTCACATGAGCTCCATCTCATCCAAGCTCTCTCATTCCTCCCAAAAATCTATAAATAGAGGCCATTGCAAAGACCAAATCATCTCCATTTTTATGCATTGTTATCATGCTAGTTTAACTTTACAATTCTTAGTTCATGTTTATGTTCTTATGCTTTTAATTCATTGTTGAATCTAGAAATCACATGCTAGGATTAATGGTGAATGAATCTAATTTTATTATCTCTTGCATATCATTCTAGCTTAGTGTTGCATCTTCATCTTCATTGGTGAAGGCTTGAGACAAGTTCCTCATACTTGTCTTGAGCTCTTCATCACATCCATTAGTTGCATTATAGTTTTGATACATAGCAAGAAAATCAAGTGGGATTTTAATATTTTTTTGGGAGAGCACACCCACATACATCTCTAAGAGAAAATAAACAAGGCATTGGGTGCCCTTGTTCAGCTCATCGGAGGTTGTGATGTAAGTCTTTGTTTTAGAGTATGTTTTTAGACATGTAGTGTGACTTATTAATTTATATATCTAACGTTTGCATGTCTGAGTGTGCTCCCAACATGTAGATTTCTAGTACATACAACACCAAGTTATATTTTGCATCAGTTCCAATCATACATAGTTGAAATGCCAAATTAGCATGATTATAGATGCACTATGGTATTACTTGTTAAATTCTGTGAAAACTATCTCATCAGTTAATACATACCAAAGTACACTGGTATACATTCAAAGGTGAATTGTTTGCACTTATCGAGAACCATTGGTTAGCATGTAAAATCTAAATTTGCTAGTGTAAACCAAGATCAATCAGTAATCATATGAGCTAACAAAGTTATATTCGCTACACCAAAACCCGTCGGTAAAAGTAACAAGTTAGATGACTGCCCTAAAACATCACGTGGTCACCAAGAGGGAAGTTAGTGTATCAACTGATGACTCTATCTTTACACACCGAGTGTACACACTCAAGTGGTGCACTTCTCTAAACCATTGCTTCCAAGAGGATCCATGGATTGGAAACCTTAAGAAATCGGTTTAGAGCTCCCTAGACATGGAGTGCAAGGCTATTTTAAGTATTGCTCTCAGCTAGAGCTAATTAAGCCTATGACCTTGCTAATAAACCATGCAATGGGAGATTCTAAAGGAGACAAGAGAAAGAGTGCTAATGTCCTCAGGAATCAAATGAAATATAAATGCAACTAAACTAAGGATGAGAAATGCAAACTAAGCTATGCAAAGAAGAAACAATGCAACTAAGCTAAAAATGGAAAGACAAGTGTTACAAATCCTTACTAATTAAGCTAGATGAGTTACTCTAGAGCATGAAAATGAAATTAATCTAAGATGCAAGAAATGAAAGCTAAATGTAATAATGTCTTCAAAAAGCTCTAAATTCTCCAAATAATCCTGCAACATAAGGTTAGTATTCAAAAGATGCTTATGAAAATGAAGAGAGAGTTCTTCTTTTATAGGAAATGAGGGAAAATAGACCATGGAGATTAAGAGGCAAAATATTTAATCAACGGTGGAGCATCAAAGAGAAGCAATCCGTGTGCACAAGTCTCCTCCAATGAGAGTGAAGTGTTGACTTTTGAGCCTCATGTGAGACAAAAAG
>MU226863.1:1061019-1076067 GCA_018584345.1 Thuja plicata
GACCTTGTTAGAGGATTTTTATACATAGGTTGTCACTAAGTATCTGGCATCTATGCTACCATCCTTGAATCAGTCTCTTGACTGTCAATAGGCTTTATGCTAATCTTACTACCATCCTTGAATCAGCATTCTTCTTAGACTGTCAATAGGCTTTAGATAAGACCAATGCTACTATCATGAGTCAACCTTGTGGTAATCTATTAGGATATACCTCAATTACAAAAGATTGTTAAGTCATGCTCTGTTAAGAGACTTAATGCTTCAATGGTTAAACTAAAACAAAATGACCTATTTCTAATGCAACTGAATTGAAGATTTTCAGATCTATTTTTTTTTTAAATATCTTTTTGATCAATGTATCAATTCAATTCCTTTGTACTTAACTCTTTTTGCTCTATGATGCTGTGCTTTTCTGTTCGTCGGTGTCTGCAGAATTCTTTAGCTCTTCCTTAGCTTGATTGATCAGGACTGCATGAAGTTTATCCTTCATCAGTTTCTCTTTAGCATCTTCTATCAGTTCACTCCCCCATGTATCTGATTTCTTACATAAATTAACTATGCATGTCTCTTATATAGACATGATATTCCTTAATTCTTGGTTCTTGATTCTTGATTCTTAGCGTGAAAAATAATCTAGCCAAATTGATTTATGGCTTTAACTCCTGATTTATCTCGTAGTTATCTTCTTGCCAGCTGTAAAAATCAATTGCTTAACTGTGGTTTGAATAAAACAAATTAAACAACCAGTTAAGTCTATCCTTTAGCTCTGCCAGCTAGATATTTTGTCATATTCTGATCTCTCTATTCTATTGGTCAATTTTGTAGTTTGTCGCCAGTGACAACTGCCAGTTCCGTCGGTGCAACTTCAATTAGCTTTGGGATCTCCGTCCATTGGGCATCATTGGATCTTGCTCATTGGGCAACACTATTTTTAGCTCGTCGAGCATCCTGTGATTTTGCTTCATTGGGCAACACTGTCTTCTGCTCGTCGGGCATCACTGTGACTTTATCTCTGTCTTTATCGATGGTGTGCACTCCGCCGGTGTAGTCTGTCAGTTGGTGAATAGTTGACTTTTATGCATTGCTGAAAGCATAACCTCTATTCCATTGATTCTCTGAAGTATTTGGCATTATGTATATGACCATACAAATGATATCAAGTTGACATCAATGATAATACAAACCATTAACTAATGTAATGTCTTGCATCATCTTCAACTTAACATTATCAAACATTCAATTAGTTACATGTCATCACATAGAGTTAAGTTTGTTTTACGTGAAACTTAATTAGGCCAATCTATCTTATAAATAGATGTTCTAATCATTCCAAAGTTATGAGGAGAGGATGAATTTAGCCACCGAGTACATCTATGGATCAGACTGAGAATTCCAATAACCAAATTAGCAAAAGATGAAATTGGTTATCAAGAACCAAGAACAGAGGCTACCGAGCAACATAGGTATTATTCAATCACATTAGGTGATACATATATACATGTAATCTTGAATGGATCTATAATCAGAAATAGTAGATTTCATACACTCAGGTCAATGAGTAATTTGCTTACATTCTAACAAGTGAAGCAAAAGTAAAAATCCTTTCAAGAAAGGTGGATTTAACAATCCTTTGTAAATCTCTTAACTGAGTGCACACTAAACAGTGTTGCTAAAGCTCTTAACATAGTAGATATTAATAGGTCTCCACATGATACTCCTAATAGGGTAGATCATTAGAAGTGATCGAATTGTAAACCTTAACTGACCCCTTTCAATATGCAGATAGTAAAGATTTTCTAGGTGTCATCCCCACCGCATTTTTTACCTTCTTACAAAGGTTTTTTGTGATATCATATCATGTGTTATGAGTCAATTACTTTCATGAATGTTTCTTTGAATGTTTACATGTTTGATTAAGTTAAAGAATTGATATGTCTTACACAAAGATAGCATAGAACAGATGGTTGGATAAACAATTGATTACATAAAGATTAAAGGATAAAAGAGACAAAAAGTTTTAGAGGTACTGATTCACCCCTCCCCTCTTAGTACACACTTCCCATTATTTCCAACAATAGGTTCATTTGGTTTGTCTACATAAGGATCCTATAAGAAGTGTTTGGTCTAGGTTATCTGTATTTATGGCTTTGAATCTTTGAGAGTAGTTAGTTGAACCGTGTGTTCTATATCTGTAGTAGACTCTGTTGCCCTATGGATAAAGCACTGATCAGAAACTAGTACATTCTACACTGATACATGTCTGGTTGGGTTTGGCTATATTCTCTCCTTTTTAAACATAAAAACCATTGCAGTTTCTCTTTGAGTTTTGTGGTTGTTGGTTGTTGTTCTTCATGGTGATTGGGAGTCAATGAATGATTGGTTATAATTTAGTACTTTCTTACCATTATCTATTGTTTAAATCCAGAGTTATAAAGAGTTATATGTTGAGATAGATTAGGTGTACCCGCATTGGTTTTACAAAGCTAGAAGTGCAGAGGGAAGTCTTGTCCATATAGTTGGCTCAGTTACCTTAAAGATCTTCCCATATTTGGAGCTAACCACTCTTAAAATAAATCTTAAGGTATATTGGTAGCTTTCAAAGTATAAACATTTTAAAACACCAACAAAATGTCAACTCTGCTGGGGAGAGTCATGTGCTAGAAGCTATAGAGCCATCTGTTAAAAATAAGTATTCCTCTTACTTATAAAGTGAGTCAGAATTTGTTTATCTGTCATTGCATATTGTCCAAGAAGTCCAAATTTTCTAAAAGATATACACATAATATCTCACAAGTGGTGAGTGGCAACTCTGAGTTCTCTGATTGTATCAGTGTGCATGTTAGGAGAAAGAAAAATAAAAAAGGTGGACTTGCAATGAAGATACAATAGGTGTTTGGACTCCTATGACTAAGAGCATAGTCAGAAGAGGAATCTATATGAGACCCTATTAGGGGTGTGTTGTGAGTTTGCTAGTTTTTCAAGAAGGTTAGAGTTGGGAAAGATTTCTCAGGTGATTCAAACTTTTCCTCTACAAAGAGGTGGCATCTCTACAAAAAAATTTGAAGGTGACTTCAGATCAATATTTTTGTAGCAAATTCATCACATCCAAGTATTTTGTTTTCATTGGATAATTTTTTGTTCCATGAAAATCAGTTCTTAAAATTATCCCTATTAAGTAGTCAGCACTAATTGAGAGGGAAGAAAGAGGAAATTTTTAACTATCTTGCCTACTAAGATGTCACAGCAGTATCAAAATAGGTTGTATGGGGCTATAAATTTCAATGGTATCACTGGTTATCCTAATGCTATTCCAAATAAAATTAGAGATACACTTCCTAAATTTTTTGGGAATAATGTCATCACTTGTGAAAAGCATTTAAAGAAGTTTACAAATATAATGGATGACTACGACATTGTACATAAGGATGTAATGATGAAAATTTTAGTTCAGTCTCTAGTTGAGGATGTTAGGGATTGGTTTAAAAGATTACTTCATGATTTTGTGGGATCTATGAATGAACTAGAAGATTGTTTTAAGGAGCAATATGGTGACATAGAAGCTAGGGATTCTGTTATGTTTATATGTGGATGGTCTTTACCTTATCTTGACAAAGATCCCGAAGAAAGGGAGATTACATTAAAACAAAGAATCAAAAGAGAATTGCTTATTGTTTTTAAGGAAAAGGGTAGGAAGGAGAAAGGAAAAATCAATGCATTTATTTTATGAAAGGTTCTCTAAAGCATATGATTAACTTCCAATGGTTATTGAATGACAAGAGTCTACATATATTGGTTTGTTTTTGGAACTTTGTTGTCCTGAATCAATCCATTGGTCAGCTTCCTCGAAGGAAAAGGGTATAAACATGCTAATAAATGGATAAATTCAATTGAAAAATCTAAATCAAAGAATATATTTAATGCTGACTATGATACTGACAGTGAAGTCAATGAATATCAAGATGATGAGGATGAATCTATAATTGCCAATGTTTCTTTTCAATATGTAGATTTTTCTTTTTATCAGCGTAATAGTTTACTTGTTTCAGTCTAAGGAAGATTTGTGCAAACAACAGGGGGATGATTATAATGTAGATGTAAGTTGTTGTGATGATACCTTTGCGCACAATGACATGTGCCATGAAATTTCAATCTGAGTTTCTAATATTGAGGATCCTGAATTTGAGGTTACACATGAGATTATACCTAGTAATGATGATATTGAGAATAATGGAAACCAATATGATAGAGATGTTTCCAGTGTGGGTGCTCTCTCTTGTAATCATGAAAGTGATGCTCCTTCTTAGTATGAGGTAGAGGATATGTGTAGTTAGCAAGAGGATAGTGATGGGATAAATGAAGATGATGCTTGTGATTGAATATCAGAAGTGGATGAAAGTGATGATAATGGTTCACTTCATAGTGAATAAATTTCTGACGTCTTGACTTGTGAATATATGATATATTTAGGGAGGAAAAGCTCTGAATCCTTACACCCAACACACATTGATTTTGACAAAGAATGTATATCAAATGGTCAAGATTTTTGTGTTTCTGATTCCCCTTGTACTTCTGTGTCACTAGGATGCAACAAGATTGAATATGATCTATTAGATGATGAAAACATCTGTGAATTTCCAGGTTCAAAGGATGAAGAAGTTCCTGATATGATGTTAAGTATTGATTGGGGTAATTATGTGGGTTATGAATCTATTTCATATTCTAATTCATTCATTGAACCACTGCAAGATGATCTTTCAGCTGCTCCTAGTATGCAAATACCTGATGAATGTGTGGATGAGTGCTCTCCCTCCAACATACAGGATAATGGTTTGTATAAGCTTGATAATTTACAAGTGAGTTCTTTAGGGAATTTTGATGTGGATATGCAAACTAGTGACAAGATATAGGAAGGTTACTCTATTGAAGAGGAGAATAAGGGTCATGACATGGATTTTTCATGTTTTGAAGATGATAGTGTTGAACATTGTTCTTATTCAAGTATTGATATGTCTCCTCTTGCACAAATTAAATGTGGTACACATGTGGTCCTTGATGTTTATGATAAGCCAGATTTTGAAGATTCCCAGGAGGTTGTCTCCTATAATATGGAGAGTGGACCAGATCATGTGTCAAATTATGAGTCTCCAAAATGTTTGCATGAAGTATATGAAGTTGAATATGATAGCTTTTCCTTTGATGTGCAAACTATTTATGTGGGTGGATCTGATGATGTTAATATCAACTATATGGCAGAATATGAGTGTTTTCCTTTTCAGTTGGATAATGATTTCCAAGATGTGGCTATGAGTCAGAAGATGATAAATATTATATTTGGTCTAATTTATTTTTTCCCTAATGAATGCAACATGCATATGCCACATGATCCACATTTTCACAGTATACCTGATTTCCACATAGACTCAAATGGTGAATATACTAATGATATTTTGAATGGTGAGCTCATGGAAAGTGTCAGTAGGCTAGGTCAGGCAGATGAAAGTGATATTTTTAGCTTATTTCTAGAGAAAGGAGTAGATAATTTTGTTTATGACAGAGGTAAGTTGGATCATAAGTTTGTTGATGGCTTTGGGCCATCAAGCCTGGTTTGTCTCCTTCAAATCAGGGCAATAAAGAAGCTGAGGTAGTGTGACATTGTTGAGTTGTCGGTTGTAAATAAATTTTGGTGATCTTTTCTGTTGTTTTTTTCTATTGTAGGGTAGTTTTCCTTACTGTAGGTGGTCTGCTTAACCCTGAGATTTTGGAATCTTTCTATGCCTACAAGATACATACATCCCCAGTTGGAGCCATTGTTAGGACTGTAACATTTTTTCCATGGATCTAAATCTTGCTATTGTTTTTGCAAAGTTTTAAGAACTGGCTCTTAAACCCTAGCTAAAAGACCCATCCTTGTCTTCAAAGACAATTCTATTTTTTACAATTGATGGGAGGTGGTGGAAAGAAACATCCATTTCCTACTTAGGTGGCTCATAATTGTTCCTACTGATAATTTTGTTTGGATGTGTGAATACATGTTGAAGGTTATAATGTCCTGGACTCATTTTACAATATCAACTTAGATAGAATCCAGGTCAATCCACTAGTCATTATTAAGGTCGGGAGGAACAAGGATCGAGCTATAAAAGTGGCTCTGAAGAACAAAGGGAAGTCCAGGAAGGGTGGCTCACAGGAGGATGTTGTGAATATCAATGAATCTAATAGTGAGGAGGAGGTTGTCTCTCTTGTCATTAAAAACATGTAACAAGTGTCAATGATAGCTTCCATATATTATATGACACTCTGAACTTAGCTAAAACCAAGTTTTCACGGTCTGGTGGTTCATGAATTCATTGATAGTTGTAGGGGATAAAATGACTTAGAACCTTATTCGTATGATGTATTTGTTTGACCTTAATGACTTATAGGCATATATACAGTTATTTTAGTTATGTGTGTGGTTGTCAAACTATAAGTAGTACATTTCATAAGGTTTCAACATACGCTAATACATACTTTGATTACACATATCATTTAAGCTTTGGTTTCTATTATTGATGCTTTACTTGAGCAAGTGATAATTGAGTGCTTAACTATTATCACAGTTTTATGTGTATATATACACTTGTGCAATTCAGTTTATAGTTTTAGTTATATTTCCTATAGTTAAGTTGGGGATATAAGGAAATATCTATGTTCTTTCATAAAGTGATGAAACCACAATTCTTTAATTTTTCATGCATTATATAGAGAGTCCGTCAATAAATAGGGCTTATCTGCTTATGAAAGATGTGAAAGATCTTTTTCTATTAATATTTCCAGTCATAACATGTTTGTGACCATTTTCTCTTGGACTAGGTACATGATTTGAGTATTTTTTATTATACATTCTATAGCAGGGTAGATATAATCACGTCTGTGACCACTTTATCTGAGGTCTTCAGTATATGCATGTGGAAGGATTGTTAAGTGTTGTATATTATTATGTTGTCCATTCTTTGTAGACACATTATATCCAACATTTGTTGTTTATTACTGGCAAATGGACTCCTGTGAGCATAAGTCAATAGTAGAGATCATGCATACATATATACGTGTGTATGTGTGTGTGTGTATGTGTTGATATAGTACAGGCTATGATCTTGCATTTTTTCCCGTTCATTAGCTTGATATTCAGGGAAACCTCTTGGCCATTGAAATTCTTTTAGAAGCAGGGTCTAGATTTCTAATTGCCTCAAATTTGGAAGGTTTAGAATAATTTATTTCTAATCATTCTTTCAATTGCAAATATATATGTACATGGGTAAATATGACTAATTGAATAGGTATGGTGCAGAGACTAATCTGAAGTACAAATTTTAGCACCTTACATCTTGACATAGGTTTTCAAGAGATATTGTGATAATGTTGTAGGTTTTTATAGAATTATGTAATGAGATTCCTATGATGATCTAATAATATCCTAGAAGGTGGAAAGTTTCCATGATTGTAGACAAGTTTGAACAAGTTTACATGGATAGACGGAAGTGTGTTGGGATTCTAAGGAATCTTAAAGGGAAGAAGTTATTGTGGATAAAGAATGCAAAGAGAGAAATGAAGTTCCTTGTCCTTGTAAACTAAAGCATGTTAAATGCAATCTCCTAAGTCTGTAAAGGAGAAAAAGTGTGTGTGTGTGTGTGTGTGTGTGTGTGTTGATACAGTATAGGCTATGATCTTGCATTTTTTCCTGTTCATTAGCTTGATATTCAAGGAAACCTCTTGGCCATTGAAAGTCTTTTAGAAGCAGGGTCTAGATTTCTAATCGCCTCAAATTTGGAAGGTTTAGAATAATTTATTTCTAATCATTCTTTCAATTGCAAATATATATGTACATGGGTAAATATGACCAATTGAATACAAATTTTAGCACCTTACATCTTGACATAGTTTTTCAAGAGATATTGTGATAATGTTGCAAGTTTTTATAGAATTATGTAATGAGATTCCTATGATGATCTAATAATAGCCTAGAAGGTGGAAATTTTCCATGATTGTAGACAAGTTTGAATAAGTTTACATGGATAGAGGGAGGTGTGTTGGGATTCTAAGGAATCTTAAAGGGAAGAAGTTATTGTGGATAAAGAATGCAAAGAGAGAAATGAAGTTCCTTGTCCTTGTAAACTAAAGCATGTTAAATGTAATCTCCTAAGTCTGTAAAGGAGAAAGTATGTAATACATTAGAGGAAAAAGCATGTAAAATGTAATCTCCTATGTCTGATCCAATCCAAAAAAGGATCACAAATTTTGTAATGTCAGGTCACGGACTGTAAGTAAGACATTGATTGTATTGTTGTGAAATAGTGATATTACTATCACTACCCTGGAATTGTTAGATGTGGGAATTGTAAACTCATAATAATCCAAACTTTTAGTAAGTTATGGGCTATATCATAGGTTTTCTTTACTCAGTTCTTTCCTCCCGGTGCCCACACTGAACTGAGTTGTAAGATTTACAATTTTTTAATAAAATTATTGGCTATGGCCTATTACCCATCAAAATAATAATAACAACAACAATTATTATTATTATTATTATATTAATTATAAATTTCAAAGTCAATTATTAAAGAACATAAGATAAGTATCTAATTATTTGATATAAATATAAATTTTTTTTTGAAATTGAATTTGACATATTATTATAATTTATTTTTGAAATTAAATTTTACAAATTTTATTTTTTGGTAACAGTGGCTAGGCCACGATATATTTTATTAATAATAGTAAAAAGTTTACAAGCCTAGTTTAGGTGGGCATACCGGCAGGAAAGATCCAGGAAGAAAACCTCTGGGTGTAGCCCATGCAGATAAATATAATATACTAACATACTAGTATACCCAAATCAAGCCAAAAAGAAAACCCTACCAGTCCTTACAATCCCTATTAGCCCATTACATCCAAAAAAGATCCATCAGAGAGAAAGGGGAGAGAAGGAGAAGGGGATCCAAGGGATGCAGATGTCATTGCTGAAGAAGACTCTCTCTCAGCCACCAAAACCAGGCAGGGAACCACACCTGAAGCAGTATCCTCAACAAATGTAATTAACTGATCCTCCATGCATAGTACAATAATCTGAACAAATATAAAAAATTATTTTTAAATAAAAAGCAAAATATAAATGAACATAAATGTATTTAATTATTATTATTATTATTGATAGGTAATGGGCCGATGTCGAGATTTAATTATTATTATTTGTTGATTTAATTATTATTATTTGTTAATATTAAGTAAATTCAAACCTAGGGCCTCTCAGATTAGAGGCTCACAACTTTACCATTATGTTGTAGGTTGTTGCCTATGTATTTAATTATTTCTAATCAAAGATCAATTTTGAAAAATAATTCTTTCAATTAAATTAATTATTTGATATAATTAAAAATATAGTTTTTAATTTAATTTTAATATTATTATATGTATAAATTAATTTAAAAATAACATAAATTAAAATAAATATGTTTAATTATTTTTAAATTAAAAATCAAATTTTAAAATCACTCTATAATTGAAACCAAAAGGTCAAATTTTAAAATGAATTAATAATCAAAATTAGAAAAAAAAATATTTATTATTTTTTTTTCGGTAAAAGTGGATATACCACTAAGATATTTTATTGATTAAAATATAAATTTTACAATTTTCTTTCCTAGTTCAAAGGGCACCGGGGTAGGAAAGAACCAGGTAAAGAAAACCTTAGGTCTTTGCCCAAATTCATGGAAAACCTAACTAAAGACCTACTTCTCCGATCAAAACAATTCGAGAGGAGCAATAAAACATGTGATCCAGCCAGTACATCATATACTCATAGGAGTGTTTACATTTAACAAACCACCCACTATACAAAATTGTCTACATAAATAGAATAGTCTAGTATTTACATTTATTAATTATCTAAATTACTGTATATAAATTTAAAAATATCATTTTATATAAAAGAAATACAGATATTTAATTTAAAATAATATTATATTTTTAAAAATATAACCAAAGCATAAATTATATATAAAATAAATATATAATTAAATAATAGTAAATAATATCAAATATAAATATGTTGTCCTCTATCAGGTAACACTTCGGATCTCGTCAAAACCTAGAAAATTTCCATATTGGGTGCCACTATATGTCCCCACCATTAAACTAAATATTATAACATTCCTTTAATAGATTTGAAGTGATGTTCAATTATTTTTGAGCTAGCATACCTAAATTTTTAATTAAATTTTTTTATAAAATAATGCGAGAGATATCAAATTTCAAGATATTTAACATTCATAAATATAAATAATTTATTAAATTTTGTATGGAAAAATAATAAGATTGTAAATAAATAAAAAATAATTTTACTAAAAATATCAAGTTTACAAGTTTATATCTACAATATACATGAAATGCATAGGATCCAATAATTTTTTATGATAGAAGGGCTCCATAACTCAAAAATTTGGATGTGCTAACTTGCACAGATCCAATTATTCTATTTGAAATGTTTAAAAATCTTTATAACCAGAAAGAAATTGTAATGCCCAAAATAATCTAGGCAAAAACACAACTAACAAAAAAAAAATTTATATCTTAATTAAATATTTTAATTAATACAACTTTCAAAGGAGAAAACATAACTTTAATTGCGTGATCACATTTGTATATATAATAATCTTAGTAATACTAGGGTAAAAATTAAAACTTAATTTATAAAAATGACATTCCTCCCAATGGTTAATAATTTCATTAGAAAACTAGGTCACCTAAGAAATTTATTAAAATTTCTCTAATAACAATAATCTTGTGGTTTATTCATATCGATAAAATTAGAGTGAATTACATCATTAAGCAATGATTCATTAAAAATTTTACTAAAATAATTCTGTAAATTAATCCCTTACTAAAGTGTAGATTCGGCAAGGATTAAGGTTGCTATGAAATGTAAATCCCAATCTAATAAAATATAATTTATTAAATCATTTATATATATAATCTTTTTTAAGAAGTCGAGAGCCTTTTAACCCAACCATATATATATAATTTATTTAAGTTACTAAACTCACAAATAATAATTTATTAATTTAAATAACTTTGTGTTTTAAATTTATAGTTGACATCAAATACATCTAATGAAGAGATTATTAAATCAATTTCATTATGAACTTAATATACTGATATTTTTAAATTAATTCATCCTTCAAATTTCATTTTATATCTCTAAGTGAGTCATTAACTAACAAGATAATTCAGTTAAGGTAGAAATAGTTCAATACGACAAAATCTACTTCTATGCATATAGTGAAAATTATTTAAATGCTAAAATTATCTAATAGATAATATAAATTTAATAACTAAATCATGCTTTGCAAGTAAGAAGAGAATAAAAAGGCCTAACAAAAATAGGTAAGGCAAAAGAGAATAAATCCAAAAAGGTTTTTTAAACATCTCTTAATGATAACAAATAAAGAAAAAGCATAAGGGAAATTGCCCCTCCAAACCCTAATTTGAAATTAGGGTTTGGAGCCTTCTTAAAACATAAGGAAACCCTAGAACTCAGATTTGCTCATTTGCTTCCTATTGCAGGCAAGGGAGAAATGTTGCATTGAAGAGAACATGGATTCTCTCAAGAAATCATGGGGGTTTTGACCAGCAAGAGGCCTCATAACCCATATGAGATCCTCTCCTGACAAGCCCCCGAAACATACCCATTTGCTCTGCAAACCTGGGTAATGCTTTTGTCACTTCTTGCTTCTTTTAAACTATTATTCCAGAATGTCATCTATATTGCTGCAGGTTTTGCATACATTTATTTTTCTATTACTCTGACTGTTAGTGATGGCATACTAGCCGGTTCTATCTATTCTTGGGTAGAACCGAGCTTCTGCATAATGCCCAATACAATAAAATGGAAAATCCATACATTGCTGTATAACTATAAACTTTCTTCCTCTGCAACATGAAAGAGGGACTGTTTTTATGTTTTCCCAAAAATTACTGATGTTCTGCTGAGAGATTGATAGCGATCAAAACAATGATGGCAACCATCAAGGTTCCTTCATTGTTCAAGGAGTCTGTAATATTAATAATGCTCGAATCATTTTATTATTAAAGTCATTCTTATTGTTTTGTTGTTAAAATGATGGCGGATTTGAGGCAGAGGTTACATCACCATATAGCCTGTGACTTGGTGTCAAGGCAGCGCTGTCCATGCGCACAGCACTTGCAGGGTTCCGCCCCTTTCCATCGGGCAATGTGAGGGTTTTTTTTTATGTCATATATATATTTTTATTATGCTGCGCTAATCAGTATGGCATAATACATATATTAAAAGGGTTTCATAGCATAGAAACTATGTTTGAATGTTAAGTTTTTTGCACATGTATTAATTACATCATAAAATATTGAAATTTAGTGGCGCGGCAAGGGGGAAGGGTCTGGCTTACAATGCAAGCAACGCCCTATAAGTATAAACTGCGCCATTAAAATATTATTCCACACCAAATAAATAGAGATCAAATAAGTATTACATATGATGGCCGCAATTTATTTTTGTTCAGAAAGTAATAAGTAAATCAATTTCAAAACTGCGCATAGCAGTGAGGTAGTCGATCCATATGATGTTTATAATATAATGTATTACATAATATAATATATTATATGCTATTCCTACTTAAATGAATAGTTTATAATATGTTATATTACATATTGTATCTTTTTCCAAAACTACGCATAGCAGTGAGGTAGTCGATCCATATAATTTTTATAATATAATATATTATATGATATAATATATTATATACTATTCCTGCTTAAATGAATAGTTTATAATATGTTATATTATATAATGTATTTTTTTCTAAACTGAGCAGTGAGGTAGTCGATCCATATGATGTTTATAATATAATATATTATATACTATTCCTTCTTTAAAAGAATAGTATATAATAGGTTATAATATATAATGTATATTACTATGTTATGCGATGCTAATGAAGGAAGCTTATCGCATGAAAGTTTTAAACTAAATATAACCATTATAATATAATGTATTATTAAATACGCTAATCTATGTTATACAATAGGAAAATATTATTAGTATAATATTATATAATATGTTCCATACTTATTGTACGGTTCACATTATATAATATTATAATAAATAAAATTACGACACTATTTACTTAAAGGATTCATTTTATAAATTATACAATATTTTTATACATATATTATATATTATACATTAAATACGTATAATATATAATATATATATATATAATCACGTCATTATAACTAATCTGTAATTAATCTAGATATGAAGTATTAAGAAAGATTAGCTTTTAGAAAGAAACATATTATACTGTACAGTTTATTTATTTATTTCATGATTTCACTCTGCTAAATAATTACTGTTCTAATCAATATATTTGTCATTTGCAGGTGAATCCAGAATAGACCATAAGGAAATGTCCAGAGAGGAATTAGTTTAAAATTTTAGTTCAGTTCTGATTGAAAAACTGTATTTGTAAATCACTAGTATAAGAAAATGAGCAGTTCTTATGTCCACATTTCCTTTCAATGAACTCTAATCTGATTTATACATTAAAGAAATGAGGCAACACACTACAATAATATTTATATGTACTTTCCTTTTTCAATGTATGGGAAACTATCTCTAATTCTATTTCATTCATTTAAGAAATAAGGTAATACAATATAGTTATGCTAAACAGAATACATGAAAGAAAATAAGAGTACTTTTAACAATGTTTGAAACTCAAACTTAGATACAAAACTTGTAACTTTAAATCAGAGAGAAATCCTAGCACATATACTAGCATGGGACTTGTTTGATAAGAAATTACATTGCAGACTTAATAACTTTCTTAGAACTAGCAATATAGAATCTGAAAACATTTATTACTTGCTCAAGTAAAAATCTGTTAAACATTGTACAAATCAGATTTAAAATGTAAGTGTGAAATGCAGGATTATAATACTAATCCAAAGAATAAGCAACTTGGACATAAATTTAGGAACTCCTAAATCTTCAATTCTGGACTGCATCATTAAAGCCAACTCCAGACCTGCACAAAATAGACTTTCTCCACATGGCCATGGAGCTCTCCTCCCAGCCAAGGCCAGTACTTGGCCACCCCCGAGCTTGGGGAAACAAGTATAGAACAGGGTGACACACAAGCACATAAGAAAACACAGAACAGACTTCAAAACACACAATTCACAAAACTCCCTTCCCAGGCTTAACAAAGAATTCAACATAGAATCCAATTGGTGGGTGAAGGTGGAATTACATTTGGAGTCACCAGGCTTATGTAATAATAGGAACAACAACAAGTATGCAGCTTTCACAAGCCCCTTTAACACCCCAACAAACAGCTCAATACTAGGAGCCAAACATCACTTCTTATGGCCCCCAAAATCTCACCTTATGACCCCCAACATAAGCTGGTTATCATGGCTGCCCATACAGCTATGCACTCAACAAGAGCAATCCCAACTCTATGCCCTTCACCCCAAGTTCTCCTACTCTCCTCCCAAGGATGAGGATTGAACTTGCACACCCTCAAATAAGACAATTGCAAGCAACAACAAAGAAAGAACTAAGCTCAAAACCCAGATTTTAAAACAATTATAATAAAACAATTCCATGCTTCTCACATGGCAAGGAACAAAAGCATTTCTTTTACAATTCACATCATATTCAAACAGAAAACTACATCATATTCAAACAGAAAACAAAATAAAATGGACAAGGGTTTGACACCACCAACCTCCTTCCCAACAAGTGGCTGAATTAGTATTGAAGTTGAACTTGTTCCCTCCCAAGCTTGCTGGTTTACAATCCTAAGACCAGGTCCTTAAAACTCTTTTTCTGCAATTTTCCCTCCTTACTTAGCAACCCCAAAAACCAGATTTCTTACTACTTAAAACCATCTCCCAAATTAGTTAGGTTTCTAGGTTAGAACAAAGATGACACCTGCCCTTCCACATGTTTAAGGAAATCAATTTCAA
>MU226863.1:1091812-1110604 GCA_018584345.1 Thuja plicata
AAAACAAGTAACAAGTACACATATGACACCAAGATTTAACGTGGAAACCCAATATGGGAAAAACCACCAATGTAACTAGTTACTATTTTTCACTCTTCTAAAGTGAGCCCTGTTAGGAGCCAACCCTGTAAAAGGTTACAATAACACACTGTTAGGTGTGGCCTATTTAAATAATTTAATCACCCTGTGAGGAGTGGCCTTGTTAGAGGTCTTCAACACTTCAATCTGGAAATGCTACCTTGTGAGAGGATTTACAAAATACTATTAATTCTACTCTTTTAAGAGATTTTGATCACTGCTACAATTGTTAGAAAGTAACAATGGATTGACCTATATGTGTAAGCAACTGTATTTGCTGATTCAGATCTTTGCTTGATTGTAACTAGATCCTTGATGATCAAATATTCTATTGCAGCTCCATGTGTTATGTATTCAATCATAATCTCATCTGATTTCGCCTTCACAGAATTCCACACTTCCGCCATTTCACTTTTGCTTCAACTTACACACTTAGACTTCAACGCATTCAATCCAAACTTGACCTTTCATAAATACATGGTAAGCCCTGTCAAGTCAGCTTGAATAAACTCTAAATGATAAATCATAATTCAGTCGGCCTCATATAACCATTTAATTACATAATATAAATCACTGTTAGTCGGCTGCAACTGAATGCCCAACCAAGAATGAAATGCCCGAGTGAACTCGGTCAACACTGAACTTCTTCAATGCCCAAACTCAACTCATTCTGTTTACCAACTGTGCTTGGTCTGAATTTAGACATTAGTGTAAAACCACTACATAAGTGTATATACATGTATAACATCAATGACAATATACAATTGAATAATTATCTTCAACAATTGCTTGGGAAGCAAAGACTTACAGAAAAATTTGGTGGCACGTTGGAACAAACTTTGAATTTTAGGGTATAAAATGACATTGGGAACCCAGAACCTTTAGCAAGACTCAAAAAAACTAGAAATAGACCCAACAATGGCTCTATTTGAGGATTCTTGAATGCAAGGTCATAGCAAGAATTATAGATCTCTGGGAGGTAGACCACAACTACACTAACCTATTACAGAAACAAACACACAACTGGGAAAGAAACACACAAAAAGAAATAAACACACCTATACATAAGACAACTATGCATGGAAAATAGAATTAATTGAAGAAAGGCTTTAAGAATTTTCCATGCACTGGAAATTCAAACACCTCACCATCCATATTCTTTATAAGATATGAATCCTTTCCAAAATCTTGGTGAATGATAAAGGGGCCCAACCATAAGGACTCAAATTTTTTGTGTTTTCCCTTGTCCTCGGCCCTTACATTCCATTGAAGAACCAGATCACCTGGTTGGAAATTTTTGTCATTTACTCTCTTATCAAAAAGGTATTTCATTTTTCATTGTAATTTGATATTTTCTCTTTGACTGTCTCTTCTCACTTCATCCAATTCTAATAGCTTAACCATTCTATCCTGCATAGGCTCAAAAAATTCTAAACCCTCATCTTGGGAGAATTTATAAATAGGGAGAAATTTGTTCATAGGAATTCTAGACTGGATACCATACACTAATTCAAAATGAGACTTCCATGTTGCCTTCTTCACAGTAATTTTGTCTGCCCATAAGGCAAGCTTCAATTTGGCATGCCAAGTCCTTTTGTTATTTTCTAAGGTTTTCTTTAGAATCTACAGAATACTCTTGTTACTAGATTTTTCTTGTCCATTTTCTTGTGGGTGGTAAGGGGATGAATATGAAATAACAATTCCCATGTCAGAACAAAAATCAAAAAATTCTTCTGATCTAAAGCACATGGCATTATCCATTACTAGTTTAATAGGAACACAAAATCTAGTAATTACATTATTCATTAAAAAGTCAATAACTATTGTGCTTGTAGCATTCTTAGTTGGAATTGCTTCAACCCACTTGGTAAAGTAATCAGTAACAACCAAAATCCAACTATGCCCCCACTTGATTTCTCAAAAAATTATCCAATGAAGTCCATCCCCCACATGGCAAAAGGTGCTTTTGCAACCACAGGGTTCAGTAGAAGAGCACATGGAAACTTCAATTTATTAGAGAACCTTTGACATGGCTCACATTTCATGAATAAAGCATGGGCATATTTAAAAAAATAAGGCCAATAGTAGCCCGCCCTTAAGATTTCATGAGCTTTTTCTCTGGTTGAGTAGTGTCCTCCACATATCCCAGAATGCATTTCTCTCTAAACCTTTTTAGATTGTCCTTTGTCCAGACACAATAGAAATATCCCATCCCTATTTTTCCAATATAGGTCACCCTACAATAGTACATATCTCTAAACTTCCAATCTTAGGCTTCTCCTCTGGTTGTCACTCAAATCTTCCGCGCAACTAGCATTTTTGAGAAAATACATTATGTTAGTATACCAGGGCTGCATTTCAATGCTTGTAACTATTTCTCCACAAGTGTTAACATTGTTCACTTGGACAAGATCCAAATTCTCTTTTGTCATTAACTTAGCTATTCTCAATCCCCTTATCAATTTAGTGATATGGATTTCCAAGTCAAACTCCTAAATCTTATTAATCCATTTACATCTTTTGCCTGTTACTTCACTTTGGACCAAGATATCTTTTACTGTAGCATGAGGAACATATGCGTTGACTTTAGCACACACTAGATACAGTCTAAATGCCTTGCCTACTTTCACTAAGGCATAAGCTTGTTTTCCATGAATTGATAATTCAACTCAGCTGATTGTATTGACTTACTAAAGAATGTTATAGGATGCTCAAATCCCTCCTCATCTTTTTGCAATAGCACTGCTGCAATAGTGTGAAAAGATGCAAATATAAACAAAGAAAAATGTTTATCATAATTAGGAGAACTTAGAATAGGGGCTTCTTGAATTGATTTTTAATTTTTTCAAAATCTTATTGCGCCTCCTAGTTCCACTCAAACTTTACATCTTTTTTCAACAGTTTGACTATTGGTTTGACTAGCTCTACAAAGTTGGCAATAAATCTCCTAACAAAATTAATTTGTCCCAAGAATGATTGTAGACCTTTGAGGTTTTTAGGAGCAAGTACCTTTTGAATAGCTTCAACTCTTTCTGGGTCTATTCTTACCCCTTCCTTTGATACCATATGGCCCAAGATCTTTCCTTCTGTAATAGCAAATTGACATTTTCATGGGTTTAGTGATATACCATATTCTAGTGCTTTGACTAAGACCTTCTCCAAGTGGCTATAATGATATTCTTCTCTCTTTGAGAAGGCATTCAAATCATCTTGGTAAACTACCATGAGGACATCTATAAGATCCTTAAAAGCCACATCCATTTCCCCCTAAAAAGTAGCACCAGCATTTTTTAGACCAAAAGGCATACAGGCATATACATAAGTTCCCAAAGGAGTAGTAAATGATGTCTTAAATTTTTCAGACTCCTTGACTAGCACCTGGTTATACCCAGAGAACCCATCCATCATAGATAATAGATCACATCCAGTGACCTTATGCAGCATAGCTTCCATATTAGGTAATCCATAATTGTCTTTCAATGAAGCTGCATCCAGGTTCATGAAATCAACACACAAAATTATGTCCCCATTCTTTTTTCTTATCGGGACCAAATTTGAAACCCATGATGAATGTCTTATCAGCTGAATTATGCATGCATCCCTTAATTTCATCAATTTCATTTACATCTTAGTAGCCAATAATGGATCGATAGGCCTCTATTTTTTCCTAAATGGGTTTACATCTTCTTTCAGTGGGATGTCATGCTGGAATAAGTCCACTCTATAGGCTTTGAGATATTCATAGTACCAGGCAAAACATGTTTATATTTTTCAGCAATTTTATCAAATTCATCCTCACATTCCTATCTAGCTTTTTTCCAATGTAAACTAATTGAGGGGATGTTTCTGATCCCAGATATATTTCCTCCAAATCTCCCACCTTGGAATTGGACTTCTATGACATGTAATTATCATTTATACTAAACATGCCCTCTAGTTCAAGTAATCCCTTAGGAATATGATTAGAAGCTAGCTGAACAACTTCTTTATAAAAAAAATGTACTCTTTGCCATCTACAACTCCTATCAAAGAGTCACAGTCAATCTCTTGGCCATGATATTGATTTAAACACTAGATAAATCTGAGGATATCATCATCATCCTCAAAGACTTTCCAATTGTGGATATTTTCATGCACTGTTGGCCTATTCTTGATTTCCACCATAGATATAGTAGCAAGGATAATGTCATCATTTTCAAAGCAACACTTGCAAGAAAATCTGTCATATTATTTTTTGACCTCTCTACCCACAGAATGTTAAAAGCATCAAAGAGTTCTAATATATCCCAGACAATATATTTAAAAAATTTCAATCTATCATCCTTAGCATCATACTTTAATCTAATCTAAGCTATGATTAGTTGGGAATCCCCATGAACTTGTAAACATTTAATACCAATCTTGATGGCAATATCCATCCCCAATATTAATGCTTCATACTCAACTGTATAGTTGGTACAATGAAAGGCCAAAATGAAGGAGTAATTAAAAGTAATACCTGATGGTGAGATAAATAAAACACTTGCTCCTAATCCTTCTTTATAGAATCCTCCATCAAAATACATTTTCCACAATCCATCTTGTTGCAAAAACAGCTCATCAATTATTGGGTCAGTGTTTCTAAACTGTGTATTAATCTCTTTAACAACAAAATTTTCCATATCAATATTTACACAACAGTTCAGTTGATCAAGTAAATCCATTTCAACCATGACATAAGAACAAGGCTCTCTATACAACTTGACCTTAGTGTCATTCACAGGTATTGTTGCATATGACAAATCCAGTTGCAGTCTTCCACCCACTATTGTTTCCCATTGTCTAGATAATAACATTCCATAATGAGGTTTTGTATCAACAACAACTATATCCATTTTATAGGTATCTTCAGGGAATGCATCAATTTTTACTTCAATATCCTTTAGTGTTCCTATCACAGGAACCTCCCTATTATCCATTGCATAGCAACTCCCAGTAAGAGTTCTGACTTGAAGGCCTAGTTCTTTCATAACATAATATGGCATCGCAGTAGCTACAGCACCAGAATCTATCATACAATTTTTTACCAACAAATTATTTATCATTAAAGTAACATAGAATGGATCAACTGACAGTGGCTCTTGAGTAATCACATTCCCAATGCAAATATTAGAGAGTTCCTTGCTTATCTCCAAGCCTTTCACTTGTTTCTCTTTTTCATTTATAGATGGAACATCTCTTTTCTCATTATGTAGGGTCAAGATACTTCTTCCTTGTTTGACATAGGGACATCTTCTATCCCTTTAATAAGTGCAAGTGTAGCTTCTTTGTGCTATTTTATCTTCAACATCTCCATCAGTGGAACTCAAATTTTCATCTGAGTAAGAGCATGTTGTATAGTCAGAAAATGGAAGCACTTCCATGGTAGAATAGTTTAGCCTTCCAATTACATGGTTTGGGGTCATATCAAGCACTTTGAATGGGTTCCTAACTTTGACCTGGCTTTCCTCTTGTTCTGCCTCTCTTTCCACTTCTTTCCATCCATTTTTTGGCATCCTGGACTACAAATCTGAGGTCTTTGACCTCAGGGTCAGGGTTGACATTTTTGGTCTATGTCGACCTCGACTCTAACCTAGGTCAAGTTCAACCTCGACCTTGACCTTGACCCAGGGTTCAAATCTCGGGGTCCCACAGTTTCCGGATGTCGGTCTTTGCAAAAAGTTATTTCCCGCTTCCGAGTCGGCTATTTCGGGTTCCAAATCGGTGATTCCTAAATTATATTTAACTTAGGTCCTCTCCTAGGGGTAAAGGTTTTAATCGGAATTTAATTCTCCTATGTCAGCCTCCTTAGAATATTGTACCCTAGTTTCATATAAAAGGAAGCTTTCTCTCTCATTTTCTCGAAGAGATAGATTCTAAGTATCATCAAGCAAAAAGTTCAAGCATCCATTGTTCTACATGTTTTCAAGCTTTCAAGGTGTTCAAGTCTTCCTCTCAAGCATTCAAGTTCTCCATTGAAGATCAAGGATTCAATCTTTCAAGCCTTTGAAGGGATTAGGTTCAAACATTTAAGATCCATCATTCAAACCCTAGATCTAGCCATCATGATGGTGTGATCTTCCTTCAAGATCCTTTGTGCATCCTCAAAAACTCATTCATTACTTCTTCAATGTGGATTCCAAGCATACAATCATGGAGTTTTATGGTTTTTATTGAGTCCAAGCTCTCATATTTACATACTTTCTTACATTTGAATTACATTGCATATCTATTCAATATTATAGCTTCATTCTTAGATTCAATTCTACTATTTGTTAGCATTCTATACTTTATTGATTTCAAGGTTAATTCCTAAATCAAGGTTTGACTAAGGAAAACCCCTCCCCCACAACAAACAAAGCTCTTTTTCTTGCATGTATAGGTTTGGGATTGCGGATTTGGACTCAGATCTGGATACCCTTTTCGGCTTTCTTTCGGGCTTCGCGAATAGATTTTCTATTGACGTTGTGCAGGTCAGGGTCAACATTATTGGGTCAAGGGTGACATTTGTGGGTCAATGTTGACCTTTTTCACAAGATGGTGTCAGATCAGAAAAATATTTCTAGGTTTTGTTCGTCTTTGTGTTCCGATTCCAGATCATACTTCAAATTTCCAAAAACAGTCTACAGACCTCAGAAAATAGCATTTTTCGGATCTGCAATTCTTTAAGGTTGGTTCTTCTTCTCATCCTTTTCAATTACTTTCATATATCATATCTACATTGTCAATTAACAAAATTTAAGATCTCCCTCTTTTTTTTCTTTTCCAAATGGTTGATTCACTTATGCATTAATCCCTCTTTTGGGTTGATCAACTTGGATCTTTCATTTGTGCATTTGAGGATAAAGGTGGAATGTCTTACTTTCCTCTTAATACACACTTCAATACAAATTTCAATTAAATGTAAAGTAGGTTTAAGGGAATCAACACATTATAAACATAACCAAAACTTATTACATCCTTTTCCAATCTTACATTCCCCCCCCCCCTTTTTCTTACCTTACATTTTGGTGAACCCGCGATAGACAACTCCTTCTCTTTGGTGTTAGATTTACATCTTAGATTAGAACTTGAATCTTAAAATACAAAAATTTAAATTCAAATAATTTTTTGTAAAAATACAAAAACACTTCTTGCATTTCATTCATTATGAAGATCTTTTGGTGTATGGCTATTTATCTCATTATTCTTCTCTTAGCATCTCTTTATAGTACTTATGATCTGTATGAGACTGTCCTCCATTTTATTACATTCCTCACTCTTCATGGTGCGCTTTCTTATGCCATTATGAGATTGACCAATACTAGTCTCCCTAATTTTAAAACTTCTATTAAGGATTTGTGTAATGGACTCATTACTCTTTTGGATTATGTGAAGAATTTGGTAGATGATACACCATTGCCTAATCTTCCTCCTAACCTTTCTAATCCAATTCTTAGTAATCCTACTCCTAGTCTTCCATCTTTCATCCCTAGTTCTTCTCACACTTCTGTTGAGGCTCAAACTATGGTACAATATGAGGATGTGCAAGAATTCCTAGATTTACCTTCCCCTTCTTATCCGGTCCGTGATGATATTAAAGGAAAATCCCAAGAAAATTCTCCTAAAACCATCATTCCACCTTACACAACATTTTCTCATGAACACAATAATCAATCACCTCTTATAGAAGCTTTTCAAGATAGATACACTACCGGATATACTGTGGTTGATAAACAAGTTTATAAGGATTTAGGGCTTGGTGTTAATGAACATGGCATTAAAAACCTAATTCATGTATCTCCTAAACAAAATATGCATGGTATAGGCTTCCTGCCTTCTCAATTTGAGGTAGCTAATCTTAACTATCATCCTCCTCTTCATATTCTTCTTCCAACACCTACCTTACTTCACCCTGATACTCCTCAAGATGTGGCTAAAAAAGTGTATGTCCAGTTAATGAATTCCAAGAAAGAAGTCTTCAAACCCATTCCGAGAAACACTCTCTCTAAATATAAATGTACTTTTCATTATAGTAATAAACATTTACTTTCTGATTATGTGCATTTCAAGCTATATGTTAGAGAAAGTGTTGCCTTGGGAATTATATCTCATTCCCGTGCAGTATTACAATTTCTTCATAATTTTGATATAGGGAATTCCCCTCATTCTTCTACAAGTTAGATTGCATTTCTCCTCTTGTATATTCACTAGGGGGAAAGAGGTATCTTATTCCAATCTTCTAGGATCCATTTTACTCTTAGCATATCTTTTGTTTTGAGTTTAATTGGTTACTCTTTCTATATTCTTTCCCTATAAATTATTCATGATATCTTTTTTTAGGACATTTGTTTTATAAAGATATCTCTTTGCTATAAAATCTATTGACATAATTTTGATATATCCCTTGCCTTCACACCTGGGGGGCAAGGTACTCTTCTTTTTCCTCTATCTAAGGATCTACTTTCCTTAACTTAGTGACATGTGTTTATTTTACAACATTATTTCTTTATAAAGATTTGTGTTTTGGCCATCGATACCCTCTTATTTGAGAGGTGATTGTCCTGGGTCATCACCTCCTCTTTATTCTGAAAACTATGCTTTTGATAAACTCTTGCTCTTGCTTTGGGTTAGAGTTTGATTCCTTCATCCTAAGATTCTATTTCCTCTTGATTACAGGGGGCTTGATGGTTGAATCTTTGGTCCCTCTTTTCTTGAGAAGATGACATTTTATCCTAAGCACTCCTCTATGGTGAGGGTCTTGATGATAAGATATCTTCCCTTTTGAGGATCCTTTTTCCATGAGTGACATATCCATTTCACGATTATCTATGTTCTTAGATGTAAGGGTCAAGACTCTTCGCTAAAGATATGGTATACATTGTTGTTAAGCTGGATATCTCCTTACCTTGTGAAGTAGGTATCCTCTTTTCTCTTCCTTATCCTGACTAGTGGGTAGTCATGATAAGGAGGGGGGCATATATATAGGGTCTCCCTTGTACTATAGTTTACATTAATTTACATTTTTCAGCATGCTAAATCCTCGGAAGGTAACGCACATAAGTTGCTAAATCCTAAAGAGATACGCATTTTGACTTTTATTTTTGCTAAATCCTCAGAAGGTAACGCACATAAGTTGCTAAATCCTAAAGAGATACGCATTTTTACTTTTATTTTTGCTAAATCCTCAGAAGGTAATGCACATAAGTTGCTAAATCTTGAAGAGATACGCACCCTTTATTTTACAATATGCTAAATCCTCAAAGGTAATGCACATAAGTTGTTAAATCTTGAATGGACACGCATTTTATATTCCATAGTGATACAAGAATGTGGATCTATGGATATTTTAAAGCCGTCAAAAGATTCATTTACAATTAAAATCATAGTGTATGGGTGAACCTGTTGGGCTCTCCCTCCTTGGTGATTCATGGTAAGGTGGGCATCTTACTAGGCGAGGTAATCACTATCTCTTTTCTCTCTTTCGCATTCATGCTAGTAAGATTAGATCATGAAGCTATGTTATTTATAGTGTTGCTCTTGTCTTCCTTATGTAATCATGTATGTTTTCTATGATTGATTGCTCTTTACTTTCATATCTTTATGTATGTATGTTGAGTAAGAATCCTTGGTCTAGGGGCTCATGTCCTTGACTTAGTGATCTTCTACTTCGTTGTGATCCACGAGTGTCTTTCTTCTAACTTTACCATGAGCATGTTTGATTTCTATGTTCCCGCTAAAGTGGGGCCTAAATTTATAGTCGGAAAATGGAAGCACTTCCATGGTAGACTGGTTTAGCCTTCTGAGTAGGTGGTTTGGGGTCATATCAAGAACCTTGAATGGGTTCCTAACTTTGACTTGGCTTTCCTCCTATTCTTCCTCTCTTTCCACTTCTTTCCATCTAGTTTTTGGCATCCTAGACTGCAGATCTGATGTCTTTGACCTCAGGGTCAAGGTCGACCTTTTGGGTCTATATCAACCTCAACCCTGACCTAGGTCAAGTTCAACCTCAACCTTGATCCAGGGTTCAAATCTTGGGGTCCCACAGTTTCTGAATGTCGGTCTTTGCAAAAAGTTATTTCCTACTTCCAGGTCGGCTGTTTCGGGTTCTGAATCGGTGATTCCTAAATTATATTTAACTTAGGTCCTCTCCTAGGGGTAAAGGCTTTAATGGGAATTTAATTCTCCTATGTTGGCCTCCTTAGAAGATTGTGCCCTAGTTTCATATAAAAGGAAGCTTTCTCTCTCATTTTCTCTAAGTGGTAGATTCTAAGTATCATCAAGAAAAAAGTTCAAGTATCCATTATTCTACATATTTTCAAGCTTTCAAGGTGTTCAAGTCTTCCTCTCAAGAATTCAAGTTCTCCATTGAAGATCAAGGATTCAAGATTTCAATCCTTTGAAGGGATTAGGTTCAAACATTCAAGATCCATCATTCAAAACCTAGATCTAGCCATCATGATGGTGTGATCTTCCTTCAAGAACCTTTGTGCATCCTCAAAAACTCATTCATTACTTCTTCAAGGTGGATTCCAAGCATACAATCATGGAGGTTTATGGTTTTTATTGATTCCAAGCTCTCATATTTACATACTTTCTTACATTTGAATTACATTGCATATCTATTCAATATTATAGCTTCATTCTTAGATTCAATTCTACTATTTGTTAGCATTCTATACTTTATTGATTTCAAGGTTAATTCCTAAATCAGGGTTTGACTAAGGCAAACCCCTCCCCCACAACAAACAAATCTCTTTTTCTTGCAGGTATAGGTTCAGGACTGCGGATTTGGACTCAGATCTGGATACCCTTTTCAACTTTCTTTCAGGCTCTACGAACAAATTTTTTGTCGATGTTGTGCAGGTCAGGGTCAACATTATTGGGTCAGGGGTGACATTTGTGGGTCAAGGTCGACCTTTTTCACAAGACGGTGTCAAATCAGAAAAATATTTTTGGGTTTTGTTCGTCCTGCATTCCAGTTTCGGATCATACTTTAGATTTTCCAGAAACAGTCTACAGACCTCAGAAAATAGCATTTTCTGAATCTGCAATTCTTTAAGGTTGGTTCTTCTTCTCATCCTTTTCAATTACTGTCATATATCATATCTACATTGTCAATTAACAGAATTTAAGATCTTCCTCTTTTTTTTCTTTTCCAAATGGTTGATTCACTTGTGCATTAATCCCTCTTTTGGGATGATCAACTTGGATATTTCATTTGCATATTTGAGGATAAAGGTGGAATGTCTTACTTTCCTCTTAATACACACTTCAATACAAACTTTAATTAAATGTAAAGTAGGTTTAAGGGAATCAACACATTATAAACATAACCAAAACTTATTACATCCTTTTTCCAATCTTACATCCCCCCCCCCCTTTTTCTTACCTTACACATGTTTTATATCAAATATAGGTAAATCTAAATATACATCACTTATCCTTTTACCTCTCTTGGCCTTATCAGTAACCACTTGTTCTTCTACTTTTATTTCCTCCTCTTTTGGGGTAGAAGAATATTTTGCTTGCTTTGCAAATTTCTTTTCTTTACTACCCTTGACAAGAGATTCTACAGCAACTTGTGGGGCATCCTCTTTAATGAAACCAAAGGAAAGTTTGCCTTGACCAAGCTAAACTATTCTATTCCTCAGATTATATGCACCCCTAGCCTGGTTTATTATTGCTATAGTCAGGGATTGTTTTTCCTCATCACTTGGTAATATGAAATGGGGATGCTCCTTATTATCACCCACTGAATTAATAGTTCTTTGTGATACAATACCATTCTTATCATTTGAATTCAAAACCAATTGGTGCTAGTATTCTAGGTATTTACTTCTTCTGTTGCTCACATCTTCAACAGGTTCACTTCCTTTAGGAGACCATGGATAAGTCTTCCTTACACTGAACATATTCACATAAGGACTTTCTTGTTCTGGACCTGTCTATTCATTTCCCTCCCCCATTTGATTAGCTTGGGCTTGGGCTACAACACATTGGTAAGAAGATTGAGGCATGTTACAAGAAACACACCAATGAGTGTTCTCCACATATTTTATGCTATTTATCTTCAGAGGATTAGGGATTTCTTTTTTCTTCTAGTTTTCTTGACTCTCAGGGATTGGCTTGCCATCTTTCCAATTTGTTCTATATGGCATGTCCCTCAGATTCGGTTGTTTATCATACCTTTCATATTGGTACTTGTTATCATGAAAACCTTTGTCATTTTTATCTATTTTAGTAGTAAGATCCTTTACTGCACTCATCAACTTGTCAACCATGTCATCCTCCTTAACAGGTGTTCTTGTTTGACCCTTTGTCTCCTTCCATAGTTCACCATCCTCTCTCTTCCCCATCTTCCCTGAGGCTTTCCTATTACTCTAAATGTCTATTTTTGTTTTGTAAGCCTCTCTCAAGGTACGTGGGTTCTTATCTCTGAGAAGATAGGACATCTCCCATCAGCAGTATTAAATTAACTATTTAGACATACTTTCTCATCTAGCCTCAACACTTGGAATAACTTGTTCATAGCCTTTTGAAACCTATTGTTGAAATCTAACATACTTTCATTAGGGAATTTCTTAATGTTATTAAATTCATTTGACATGTAGCCATAGTTAATATGTTCTCCATATTGTTCCCTAAAAGATCTAACAAATTCATTCCAAGATGCTATGCTATCATTAGATAAATTCCTAAACCAATCCCTGGCATCTTCTATCAAGGACTGAACAAAAAGATTCATAATAAAATCTTCATGTTCTATTTCAATATCAATAATCTTAGCTGTGAAAGCTTTAAAATGTTCTTCACAAGCTATGACATTATTTCCTATGAACCTAGGGATTCAGTCTCTTACCTCCTTAGGGATCATCTTTTGATGACCAAGGATGCCATCAAAGAAAAAAGGTTGGTATCTGTCCAAATGGACAGGTCTTCTTTGGAAATTTCCCAAAGTATTATTTCCACTTGGACCTGCTACACCTCCTTTATTTTGAGTAGGCTGAGGGGCCCCTAGCTTTAGACTAGATATTTGAGCACTTGGATTAGGACCAGAAGGTTGAGCATTTAGACTAGGACCACCTAGCAGATTTTATTGTAGTGTCCCAGTAGTAACAGACATAGAGTTACTTGCAGTAGTATTTGTAGTAGCATGAAAGAAAGATATCCTCATCTTCATGTCATTAGCAACAACCTCTAACTCCATATTTTTTAGTGCTTGGCTAGATCTTCTTTAACTTTTCTGGCTTGTTCAAGTTCTATGTCAACTTGAGACATTCCTGCAGGGGTAAATTTTCTTTGTTTAGGCTATTTATGTTGATGACAATTATTCAATTGTGTATTGTCATTAATGTTTACACAAATGTCTAATCCTATTCGAGTACAATCAATTCATGCCAAACACTCTTGGTCATTAAAGAGGACCAAAGTGATTTTTTATTCTAACCGAGTTCACTCAGGCATTACAGTGTTGGTCGGGCGTTGAAGAATTTTAGTGTTGACCGAGTTAAATAGTTAGTGTCAGTCGACTAACAATAGTTTGTATTTTATGGATAATTGGTTATATGCAGCCGACAAACATGAGTTTTATTATTTACTTTGAAGGATATTAAGTTAGACTTGACAAGGCTTATCATATATATATATATATATATATATATATATATATATAAGAGCAAGTTTCAATTGAAAATTGGATGGATTAAGGAAAAGTGAAAAAGATATGTTTATGACATGAAGAGTGAAGGCGAAATCAAATGGGATTCTGATTGAGGGTAGAACACAGAGAACTACAAAAGAATATCCGATTAGTGAGGATCAAGTAATTAAATCCAGAACAGAGATCTGAATCAGCAAAGGCATTTGCTTATTTAAATAGGTCAATCCATTGTTACTTTCTAACAATTGTAGCAGTGATCAAAATCTCTTAACAGAGTAGACTTAACAGTCTTTTATAAATCCTCTCACAAGGTAAAATTTCTACATTGAAGTGTTAGAAGACCTCTAACAAGGCCACTCCTTATAGGGTGATTAAATCCTCTAACAGGGTCACACCTAATAGTGTGTTATTGTAACCTTTAACAGTGTTGGCTCCTAACAGGGCTCACTTCAAAAGAGTGAAAAATAGTGACTAGTTGCAATTGGTGGTTTTTCCCATATTGGGTTTCCATGTTAAATCTCGGTGTTATCTATGTACATTTAATTTTCTTTATGGTTTATGTTTCTGCAATTAATTACTAAAGGATAATCACAGTTAATATCTTAAGATTTGCTATGTTAACCGAGTGACAAAAAAATATATGTGTTAATCGAGCAACAATGACAAATTTTTTTAAGACATCTAAGGGACATGGATTTTTTTTTGTGGTAACTTATTCACCCCTCCCCTCTCAGTTACTCAACTCATTTCCAACAATTGGTATCAGAGCTGCAAGTGCTTACATGGAAGGTTTCAAGGCCTAAGCTAAAGATCAGAGGTGACTTACAAAAGGGAGATCCCTAAGCTTAACAAAGACAATTTTGTTGCATGGCAAGATTTGATGAGGCTACATTTATCTACCATTGGAGATACTAGTTTGCAATTCTTGGACCATAGGTATGTGGAACCACCAAGACCTTTGACTATGGATCAGATGATAGACATGAAGCATCATAACATAATGATGATTGATATAGCCTATGCACTCAGCTATTCTAAATTTGATGAAGTCAAGGACTACCCTACTACCTTTGATATGTGGAACAAACTGAATGATATTCATGGAGGAGATGTCAATGTAAAGAGATCCAAATCAGAAAGTCTCTAAGGTCAATTTGATCAGATGAAAATGAAAGAAGGAGAGGACATTACAAAATATATTTAAAGAATCAAGAAAAGTGTCAGTGCCATCAGAGCTGTTGGTGGAGTAATTGAAGACATAATAGTGGCTAGTAGTATGAAAGGAAAATAGATTGATAGTGACAGTGATAATGAATCTGATGATGAAGATCTAGAAATCATTAAAGAGTTACTTGCAAGGAGAGATGCAAAAGGAAAAGGAGAGTACAAAGGAAGAATACCATTAATTTGCTTTTCATGTGATGAAGTTGGTCACATTGTTGCTAAGTGTCCAAACAAGGAAGACAAAGGTGATAAAAAGTTCAACAAGTACAAAGGCAAGAAAGATTTCAAAAGCTACAAAGACAAAGGTAAGAAATATTTTTATATTGCTAAAGATTATGATAGTGATGAAGATGAAGACGAAATGGTTTATATTGCTATTAAGGATGAGTCAGATAATGAAGATAATGAAAAGACAACACTATATTCTCATATTAGCAAGAATGACACTTGGATAATTGATAGTGGTTTTTCTCACCACATGACTGGTGATAAAACCAAATTTTAATATCTTGAGCACTATGCTAGTGGGAGTGTGAGTTTTGGGAATGATGAACCCTGCTATGTGAAAGGTAAAGGTTGTATTGCTTTAACAAAAGGAATCAAATGTGATAATTATTATTGGGTTGAAGGACTAAGGCACAATCTACTAAGTGTGGCACAACTGAATAACATTGGTTTCAAGGTATAATTCATGAATGGTAAGGCCAAGCTCCTGGATGGTAAGGGAAACCTAGTTGGAATTGGCAGACAAATAAAAGGTAATCTATTTTATCTTGATCTCAATCAAATTTAATGTTTTATTGCACAAGTAGAAGAAATTTTATTATGGCACAAAAGGTTATGTCATGTGAACTTTGATAACCTGGTTAACATAAGCAAGAAAAAAAGAGTGAGAGGAATTCCTATTCTGAAGAAACCTGAATTAGCAATATGCAAACAATGTCAAATTGGAAAGATGGGAAAAACAAGCTTCAAGAGCAAGAATTACAATACAGAAGAAGTATTGGAATTGGTACATACTAATTTATGTGGACCAATTGGAACAACAAGTTACATAGGTGAGAAGTATTTCATTCTGTTATGTTTCTCAAAGAAAAATCAGAAGCCTTTCAGAAGTTCAAATGGTACCTAGCCAGAGTTGAAAAAGGAAAAGGAAAGAAACTTAAATGCTTAAGATCTGACAGAGAAGGAGAATTCATTTCTAATGAATTCAATGAATTCTACAATGAAAAAGGAATCAAAAGATAAGTATATGCCCCAAGTACTCCACAGCAGAATGGTATAGCAGAAAGAAGGAACATGTCCATTATAGATTGTGCAAGAACCTTGATGATTGAAAAGAATGTTGCTACCAAATACTGGAAGGAAGCCATCAGCATTGTAATTCACACCTTGAACTGAGTTCAACTGAAGAAAGTTACTGAGAAGACACCTTTTGAATTATGGTATGGTTATAAACCTAATGTTTGTTATTTCAAGGTATTTGGAAGTAAATGTTACATCTGGAAGGAAGCAATAAATGTAAAATTTGATGTAAAAGGTGATGAAGGTATATTCCTAGGCTACTCCTATAAAAGAAAAGAATATAAATGTTTGAATCTTTCTACTCATAAAGTCATAGAAAGTGTGCATGTAAGGATTGATGACTTTGTAGAAAGAGGTGAAGAAAAGAGCAGTAAAGAGCCTCAAGGTTATAGAAACTTTGTGTATTATGAACCTAATACTATATCTAAGACACAAGCAATGGTGATTAGACAGCATCCCTATCAACTATTGAATTCATCTACACAAACTCAAATAGTTCAACTTGAGTTGCATCCTGTGCAACATGAGCTTTTGGTAGAGGAAATCGAGTCACAGACTGAAGAAACGGAGTCACGGACAGAGGGAACCGAGTCGCAGATAGAGGTACCCAAGTCTCAGACAGAGGCGCCTGAGTCTCAGACAATGGAACCTGAGTATCAGACAGAAGAACAAAATAGAAATTTTGAGCATGGTGAACCAAGTGGAACAAGCCCAAAATCAAGAAGGAAGGATATTGTAATTGCAAAATATGTTAGAAGGCATCATGCACCTAAACAAATAATTGGAGATCAGACAAAAGGTGTAATGACAAGGAACAAAATTAAAGGCACATGTTTTCTTAGTAAAATTGAACCTAGAACTATTAAACATGCATTGAATGATGAAAGCTAGATCAAAGAAATGAATGAAGAGATTAAGCAGATAGAAAAGAACAAAACCTGGACTCTTGTACCTAGAACAAAAGATAAGAATGTGATTGGTACTAAGTGGGTTTTCATAAATAAGATGAATGAAAAAGGAGAAGTTTCCAAAAACAAGGCAAGATTATTATGTAAAGGATATGCTCAAGAAGAGGGTACTGATTATGGAGAAACTTTTTCTCCTATTGCAAGACTTGAAGGAGTCAAAACTCTTCTAACATATGCTACACACAAAGGATACAAGGTATATCAAATGGATGTAAAATTTGCATTCCTGAATGGAATTCTTGAAGAAGAAGTCTATATTGAGAAACCTAAAGGTTTTGTAGATCCTAACAAAAAGAATATGGTTTGCAAATTACACAAAGCATTGTATGGACTGAAGCAAGCTCCTAGAGCCTGGTATGAAAGATTGCATGGTTACTTGATAAGCATTAAATTTCAAAGAACTAATAACAATAGTAGCTTGTATATCAAAGAAGGACCTCAGAAGAAGATACTATTAGCATAAATGTTTGTTGATGACATATTGTTTACTGGCTATGATGACTTATGCAAAGCATTTTCCAAAGCTGTGAGTAAGGAATTTGAAATGTCTATGTTTGGTGAAATCAAATTCTTTGTTGGATTACAAGTCTATCAGATGAAGGATGGTATCTACATTACCCAGTCTAAATACATCAAAGAGATACTAAATAAATTTGGGATGGAAGACTCCGGACCAGTTGGAACACCTATGCCTACTAGACATAAGTTGCCTAAGGATGATGATTCAAAGGAAGTAAAACAGACTACCTACAAATCCATGATTGGTAAACTTCAATATGTTGTTCACACCAGACTTGATATTGCATTAACAGTTGGTATTGTTGCAAGGTTTTTAGCTAATCCTAGAGAGAATCATTCGATGGATATCAAAAGGATTCTGAGATATCTTAAGGGTACTGAAGATTATGGATTATGGTATAAGAAAGGAGGAAACTTTGATTTGAAGACTTTTACTAATGTTGATTGGGCTGGAAGTGTTCATGACAGAAAGAGCACAAGTGGTGGAGAATTATTTCTTGGAAAGATGTTAGTCTCCTAGACAAGAAAGAAACAGAACTGCATTTCTCAATCTACAACAGAAGCAGAGTATGTTGCTACAGCAGTAAATTGTTCAAATATCTTATGGTTCAAATAGTTGTTTTCAGGTATGAAGGTGTAAATTTGAGAACCAATTATTATCTACTGTGACAACACCAGTGCTATTAAGATCTTAAAGAACCCTGTGATGCATACTAAGACTAAACATATTGCAATAAAGTATAATTTCTTGAGAGAATTAGTTCAGGACAAGGAAGTAAGATCGGAATATGTGAATACTAAAGAACAAATTACAGACATATTCACAAAACCATAACCTAAGGATGCATTTTTGTATCTTAGAGTAAAGCTAGGGGTAATTCCCCTAACTGAGTCTCACTAAAACACAGTTTAGTGATGCATCAATCGAGTTATAGAACAGACTTAACATGTTGATGCAAATATTCAGAGCTTATTGCATATGAATCAGTACAAATAGGTACATTATAACTTCATTGGATATATATATATATATATATA
>MU226863.1:1110654-1127750 GCA_018584345.1 Thuja plicata
ATATATATATATATATATCATTTGGTGTCTTTGGCATTGGTTGTCAAAGAGGGAGAGTTATTTTGATGTCATAAAGATTACAGAGGGAGAAACTTTATCAGAAACAAAGATTAATGTAAGAAGGAGAAATATGTACTTCAATGATTGTGAAGACAGAGGGATTTTTTGGATGAGAATCAAAATGAACCTAAAGACATTAATAAAAAATTTAATTATTATGTCTATTTCTCTATAATTCTTTGTATTATGACATGTTGTGTTTCCATCAATGCCAAAGAGGGACATTGTTGATGACAATTATTCAATTGTGTATTGTCATTGATGTTTACACAAATGTCTAGTCCTATCCGAGCACAAGAATTTCATGCCAAACACTCTTGGGAATTGAAGAGGACCAAAGTGATTTTTAGTTCTAACCAAGTTCACTCGGGCATTACAGTGTTGGTCAAGCGTTGAAGGATTTTAGTGTTGACCGAATTAAACAATTAGTGTCAGCCGACTAATAGTAGTTTATATTTTATGGATAATTGGCTATATACAGCTGACAGACATGAGTTTTATTATTTATTTGGAAGGATATTAAGGATGACTTGACAAGGATTATCATATATATATGGTCAAGTTTGGATTGAAAATTGGATGAATTAAGGAAAAGTGAAAAAGATACGTTTATGACATGAAGAGTGAAGTCAAAATTAGTTGGGATTATGATTAAGGACAGAACACAGAGAAATACAATAGAATATCCATCAGTGAGGATCAATTAATTAAATCTAGAACATAGATCTCAATCAGCAAAGACAGTTTCTTATCAAAACAGGTCAATCCATTGTTACTTTCTAACAATTGTAGCAGTGATCAAAATCTCTTAACAATCTTTTATAAATCCTCTCACAAGGTGAAATTTCTGCATTGAAGTGTTAGAATACCTCTAACAAGGCCACTCCTTACAGGGTGATTAAATCCTGTAACAGGGTCACACCTAACAGTGTGTTATTGTAACCTTTAACAGGGTTGGCTCCTAACAAGGCTCACTTTAGAAGAGTGAAAAATAGTGACTAGTTGCAATTGGTGGTTTTTCCCATATTGGGTTTCCACATTAAATCTTGGTTTTATCTGTTTACATTTCATTTTCTTTATGGTTTGTGTTTCTTTAATTAATTACTAAAGGATAATCACAGTTAATATTTTAAGATTTTCTATGTTAACCGAGTGACAGTGGAATATCTGTGTTAATCGAGCAACAATGACAAATTTGTTTAAGACATCTAAGGGACTTGGATTTTTTTTTGGTAACCAATTCACCCCTCCCCTCTCAGTTACTCAACTCATTTCCAACAATTATACTAAATCCAACTGCCTTCTGCTTGCCTTTACCAAATGCATCCTTGTCATTCTTCTCGAGCTTTGCATTTTGCTCAATTTCAAGTGGTTGCAACTACCTTATGACAGGTCCTTCTCCTTCAAATTCATCTTTGTTAGAGTTTGATCTATTATTTTTATCTTGTTGTCTTAAGGCTCCAAGATCACCAAACAAATCTTTGTCTAGGCCCTTAACCTCCTCATTTAGACTTTTAGCCTTAAGCTCATTTACCCTTGTTTTCCAAGAGTTCTTCTCTCTTAGTTAACAAGTCATACAATTCATGCTCATTCCTTTTCTTGCATCTTCTATCTCTGATTATTGCTCATGCTTCTTTCTTCTCAAGGCTAGAACGTCCTCACACAATTTTTCAGAATCATAAGATGCAGTCTCAGCAGCAGACGTTTCTCCTGGTTGGTCTAAAGTTTCTTGTGCAGGGAGAGAGCCTCCATATATCATCTCTCCATCTCTAAAGGGACCAAAAGATATTTCATCTCTCTAAGGACCCACTGACCTTGAATGCTCAGCTCTTTCAGATGAACATGACACTCTCTCAGGGACATGGGTTTCCATTCTCCCCTTTGAAGTGTTAGGGGAATTATGGCTTGACCCACCTCTTTTAGACCATTGTCTCCTTCCAGGTGTATGGAGCTCTTCTCCTATATCTTTATTTGGATTATTTCTATAATAAGACTTGGTGTCTCTTTGCTGACTCATTTTAAATCAGACAATAATTTTCACAGTTTCAATATGAAAATACTGGAATGCACAAAGTATAGAGTCACCACCCACAACAATTATGGGAAAGAAATTACTTAAACTGATCAAGAAATGGAACAATAGATAATTAGTCTCTATGAACTTTGAATTTTCCTATTTCTAACACCCATTTCTCCCTAGTAGAGTCGCCATTTTTTTAGAGCTTTCTTGTAGAATCTCAATATTGCACTTATGCTTGAGTCTTAGATTCCCAACTTTTGATTCACACAAGTAAAAGTCTAATTAACAATGATTTAATACTTCTACTCTTTGAGATCCATAGACTAAGGCGAGTGTACCTTCTACAACTTACTAATTTTCAGTAAATATGACAATGGATCTTGATTCTACACTGATTTTCTCCTGCTTTTTACTGCAACAACTGATAACACATCCTACAAATGATTATAACCAATCTTATGCAGAGCTTTATAAGCTAGACCATGAACTTAACAAGAGAAAATACAAGTGACATAAGGATTCTCATCCTTCTTCTACTCAAGTTCTAGACTCAGGCAAGTTAACCTAATGATTCACTCTTAAAGGAATTAAGAAAATTACTTGTATTTTCCAATATGAATGATAAACTTCTATGTTCTCAATAATAGAAATATAAAGGATTGTTTAGATTTAATGTTGATGATGATAACTACTAATCAAAATCTAGACCAGTGCGTAATCTAGGGCAAAGATTCAATTGAAATATATATTTACGGAAATTTCTTAATTAAAACACACATGAAATTTAGATGAAATGCCTTACAAACCACCTTCTCATTCCCACACCCATGTATCAGATTCTTACACTAATACTTATTCCTCTTAAACTACTTTTAAGATTTACTCTTTCCTTGAAATAAACTCAAAAATATTCTCACAATTACCTTGTAACCAGTATATTTAAAATGCCTTACATATTAAATACATGAGAACATAGACACAAATACAAGAAGACATTATAGATGTGAAACAAGAACTTCCATTGTATTTTATTAAAATATTTCTGCTCAGCATATTCAGAATAAAAAAATATTGAAACTTAGACAAAATTCAGAAATCAGCCTCGCAGTTGTGATTCACCATCCGTTACAATATGTTACAACTTTTTGTATATATCATGCACTATCCATCTTGGAATCCTTAAAGAGAAAGGATAAAACAAGCTTTGGATGGCTAGGCAAAACCTAAAAGTGCTAAAAAACAAAAACAATTACATTTCCAGTCGGTGGAAGAAATATACTTGAGTAGTTGATTTGAAATCATTCCAAATCCTTTGCAGTTGGCACCTTTGTCCGCAGATATCTAGGGTAACCTCTTTAGGTTGTTATGAGACCTAGTGACTGCCAATACAGGCTAACTTACACTAGTATTAAAAATGATTACCCTCCCTTTTCTCATTGATCAGGTGCCAAGTGCCACTTTACTCCTCATCTATCACTTCCAAGTCAATTGTTGTTGCTTTCTTCTTCTTGGGCTTGGTGATATTATCCCAAAGTGTAACTTCATCCTCTAATGATCAATTGAAACCTTGTAAATTTTGCAACTGATTTATCTGCCTTTCCCACCTGGCATTAGTGATAGCCTTCACATCTACAACAAACTTTAAAAAGTCTATTTAAGCTTTGAAAGCTTCATCTAAGGCTTTATTAACCATGTCCATATCTAGGACATTATCATCTGTCGAGAATTCCTCTTTCTTAGGAAGCAAAGTATCAAATTATTTTCTCCACTCTTCAACAAAATTTATCTCATCATTTTCCCCTTTGATAGGAGAGATAAACCTACTGAAATTAGGGCCAAACATGTTAACCCTTGCCTGAATCTGATTGGCTTTTCCATTGAAGAAGGAAAATAATGTGCCAATTTGCCCAATCATCTCCCCCACTTGGCATACTACCTTTGGGATATCTTTCCCGTGAGGTTGTAATGCCTCTAGCCTTTCAAAAAGTGATCCCCTGCTTGACCATGTACTAAATAATGGGTCCAAAGTTTCTATTTGGCCCTTCACCTCCTTTTATAAGTTAGGCAATGTGGTGTATGCCTTGTGCACTATGTCCACCTTTCCTTTTAGGATATGTATCCTATGCTATGAGATATTCAACAATACAGCTAGAGAAACTTCATTATGATCCTTATCTAATTGCTTTATTCCCTGTGGGAGATCCTCAGTGGTTTCTGTCTGTACAAAGGCAAATTCTTTGGCTAGAGGAGGAGCTTTGGGAACCTCTTCTAATTTATTGTTCAAAACTTCTACTTGCCCCTGTAATGATTTTATCTTTATCAAACATTTTTCCCTATCCTTTGCAACAACAATTGACTCATCAAAGAGTTTTCCATACCTTGCAGAAAATTGCTCTATTTTTGCCTCATTGAGGCAGGCAAAGAGGGTGACAGCTTGGGAAATCTCAAGATCAGTAGGATTCTGAACATTCTAGATTATTTTATCTCCATCCATTTTCTCCTCAACATTAACCTGAGATGGCTTTTGTGTTCTTGGAGATAGAGAACACATGGCTAAAGTCTAGGATCTTGGATCATATCCACATCCCCTTATCATTTCTCCAATCTGAGTCTCAGAAGATAGATTGGCATCTGGTTGCTTCCTGATTTGGTCAATTATTAATGTTGAGGCCAAATCCCATCTAGGCACAAGTAGCATTCCATTGGACTTAACCAATTTCCTAGCCTCCTCAGGTGTTATGGTTTTAGATTCAAGATCATAGGCTTTTAAGGCTTGCAAAGCTTCACTCTGCACAGTACCACCTTCTATTAGTTGCAACTGAGACCCAACTTCTTGTTGCTTTCTCCATACTAGGAAGTTCTTGAATTCATAAATCTTGATGAATGCATCACTACTTAGAACTCTTCCTGATAGAGCTCTCTTTCATCCTAGCACAATTGGAGGGGCAATTCCACCTCTTCTTGGATATCCTTTTCCTTCTTCTTTCCCTCTCTAATTATCATCCTCAATTGGTGATGATACTACCTATCACCAGTGATCAGAGCACTCACTCTGTCTTTCTTCTTCCCTTGTTCCTCTGCTTGAGAGGTCTCTCCTTGTTTTATTCTTTGTTTCTTCCTTGGGGGCTCACTTGTTACTTTAGTATCAGGAGCCTCTGTGTCATGAGCCTCTATGTTTTTCTCTACACCAGGTGACACATCTTGTTTGAGGTGGATTTTACATCTGATACCCTCCTTCACTGTCCTCTTCATACTCAGAAGATGAATGATTTTCAGGGCCCTCAATCTGACTCTCTAGTTGATTATACAAATTATGATACATTTCTATCATCTTTGTGATCCTTGTCATATAGGGAAATACTGGGAAGAAATCTCCAGAAGGGATCTCTTCTTTTTTCATCTCTTGCTCTAGATGTATGAGGTCCTAGTACTTTGCATCTTTTCTTGTTGCCTCTTCATCATCAAGAACATTTCTGATTACATCCTCCTCATCACACCCTTCATAGTCCTTTATGGCACTAACACTTGGGGTTAACAGTTTCTTAGCACTTTTGATGAAGACCTCAGGATCTACACATCTATACAAGGCCATGTTCATCTTGCATTTCCCTATCCATTTGTTCACTGCATCCATGTCCCTTTTCCCAATAGTAAAATCCACAACCATGAACTACCTGGGTGTAATTATCTATTCACATCAATTTCCAAATAAACTCCATCAAGGAAACCCTTCAAGGCACATACTTTGGAAGTATGTGTGGAGGCTAAGAACATCCATAAACCCTAATCAGGGTATAGGTCTTTTCACAATAGAAGTCTCCCCAATTGTGATCTCTTGGCCATTTGTCCACATATTCACAAGGTCTTAGGTGTCTAAGCACCTTGACTATCAATTTTGTTCCATTAAAACCCAGTAAGTTTAAAATTGGATGTACAACCCAATTCTCAAAACCATAGTAATCATTTTTAATGGATGTATAATTCCAAACCCTAATCCAGAATTGTATAGGGTTTGGTTGGCCTTGGAACTGCGTCCTGGGTCTCAGATTCTTAGAATCCATACTTTCTATATTGAAAAATAGAATCAAATGCATTAAAATAGAATAATGCGTGAACTTACTGTTAGTTTTCTTCTCGATACTTATGAGGCCTTCATGCATTCTATCAATGACATATTGAATGTAGTCAAAGTCTCTGCTGATGCGGGAATTCTGGATATCTAGGATAATCATCAGTAGGTCTGCAATCATCTTCTCAATGTGCCCATCAATCCCCAGTACTCTGCACATCCGATAAGCTATATACTTCATGTATAATCTTAGATCTTTTAATTCATATGGTGCACCCTTAGAAGAAGGCGTTGGGGCTATATAATTCCTATTTGACCTAGGCACATGAGACTGGATCAAATTCTTAACTACATTGACCTCTCTGGTATACTTGTTCTTCAATTTGGTCAGTTAATCTCTGTAGCAGAGGCATGGTATATACCAAAGGATTTCATAAAAGAAGCCCTATCCAAGGTGACTAGGCCTGTCTCATCACCTTTTCTGATAGTTTTAGAAATAGGATCATATTTTCTAGCCAATTCTACTAACAAGTCTACATATAGGAAAACATTTGGGACAATTATCTTGGCTAAACCTAATGTCCAGGGGTTTGACACAGGGATTTGTTTATCTTTATTACTGTAAAATTAATTGAACAAATGGTAACCAGAGTACCCAGGAGTGTTGGGCTCCCTACAATTTGACATATCATCAGCAAAGTATTCGTCATTTACCTTTTTATTCTAGTTGGTTCTAGGTAGCAAAGCAATGAACTCATCTAAATAATCCCTCTTTCCTTTATGTTCTTCCTTTGCATCTTTGCCCACACCACTGACTAAAGCTCTGCTTGATTCTACTTGACTCATCTTTACTGATTCTGAACTATTCTTCTTTTTGAAACTGGCTTTTCCCAATTGCTCTGAAACTTATGCAATTTTTGCTCTGTTGCTCTGAAACTTTGGTAATCAAAATGTATAAAGGTTGTGTCTATTTATCATTGAAACATCAATGCATCAGTGAAGTGGAAAACCTGGAAACTATTGCTCAATCACTTGTGCAATAACTCTACGTGTCTTGACATCAATTTTTAGCTAGTTGTGGTGCTTGAAGTTGACAGGTAATTGAATTCAAATGCTTGGCTGGAAAATTCACAAGTGATTTTATGTTTTTAAACCTTATTATATGTTAAAATGCTCAAGATGAGATCTGATTGGCCTACTTTTCTGGCCTTTTTATAGCTCAGCAGATTACTTTTACTTTGTCAAGATCTCTAATCTTTATTCACCATGCTTTCTAAATTATTTCCTTGTAATGGCGCAAGAATATATCCTTAAGGTTTTACCACACTTAGACTATAGTCTATCTAGAGATTACGTGACTGCTTTATCTCCAAGTCTCTGAGAGTTTCCTATGACCTGAGTTATGTTATGAGATCTAGCACCAACCATAGATCTCTTATTTCATCAACGGTTCTCGCTAAGTCACTGGAAGATTTACTTAACCTTGATTTCATTCTGAGATTCAGTGTTGGCCATACATTTTAAATTTACCTTACCTTTGGTTAACTTCTTAACACTGGGTAACACATCTCTTTGTATCTCTAAATCTCATAATAAACTTTACTTCACTTTGCTTGGACCAGGATCAAATTTGGAGATTCAGAGATAAAGGAATTGCTAAGTCACTAAATAAACTCCTAACTTGAGTTTCATTTGGAGATCTTTCCCTAGCCTTTCATTTGAGATGAGATCGACGATCCTCACTAAGTCTCTGAGCTTTTAACTTAACCTTAGGTCCATTCAGAGATTCAGCGACAAGGTGAAAGGATAACTCTACTCTGACTCTGAGTCTATCTGGAGATTCAGACATAACTAAGTCTCTGAATTGTTGAACATTTTGACTAACTCAAGTTCTATTCAGATATTATGCACACAACACGAGATCTAAATCATATCAATGGTCTAGATCTTTACCTTATCAACTCAAATCTTAACTTTATCTTGACTCAAGTCATTTGGAGATTGTGCAAATGAAGAAAATCATGAACTCGAATAGTTAATCCTTTACCCATGGTAAAATCTAGAGATTACACGTAAGGAGGCATCATTGAAGTACTGATTTTAACTTGACCAAACTTGTCTTTACCCTAATTTGATTTGGAGATTACGCGACAAGGAAATCTCTAAGTCGTTGAACACATTACTTAACCTTGAGTGTATTTAGAGATCACGCACCAGCCACATGATAAGATCTTGATCTACGTCTTGACATCTTGCACTAAATCTATGAATCATTTTGTACTTGGTCATTTTATCTCGAGACTACACGGCAACCCTTGATCTCACTTTTGATCCATGGTTCATACTTGATCTCATAATCCTTGGCACTAACTCCAGTCTATTATGAGATTACAAGATAAAGGCTATCTCGCATCTCCCAATGTTTGTACTAACTCTAGTCAAGTTTGGAGATTCAGAGATAAAGGCTCTCTAAATTGTTGAATGATCTTACTAATCTTGGGTTTACTTTGAGAATTGACAAACACCATAGATTTCCTTAGCCACTTAAGCATGTGTATGTATCTTACCTCATTATCTCCTAATACCTGAATAATTCATGATCTCTTGACTTTTTCTAGCGATTCAGCGCCAGACATAGATCTATATTCTGATCAATGATTCAGATTCTCTTTTGGCAAACCTGACTCAGCTTTGAAATAACTATGAATTGACCATGATTTATTTGGAGATTCAGTGACTGAATGGATCTCCAAGTCATTGAATGATTTTCAGTACTGATCAGTTTTAATCTGGAGATTACGCGCTAGCCCTCAGATCTTTCTTTGATCAACGATCACCGCTAAGTCTCTAAATGTTTTTGTACTTGACCAATTCTTCTTGAGATTAAGAGACAACCCTTGATCCTTCTTTTGATCCAACATCTTGCACTAAATCTCAAGACTATTTTCTTAACTACACTTTCATTCCAAGATCACGCGACCAAGTCATCTCTAAATCTCACAATAAACTTCACTTGACTTGGCTTCAACCACAGGTTCATGTGGAGATTACGTGACTTCTTTATCTCCAAGTCGCTGAAATATTTACTAACTCTAGAGTTAAATAGGAGATTACGCGCATAGCACTTGATCAAACCAAGGATAAAACAAGATTGACAGCCCTCACTCAATCGCTGAATAAAATCTTGACCTTGGCTATTCTCTGGAGATCACGCACTAGCCGCTCATCTGGAATGAGATCAACGATCCTCACTGAATCTTGAAATATTTTACTTAACTCTGATTTCATCTGGATATCTAGAGACCAAGCAAAAAGAACTTTGTCTTCTCCTCAGGTTGGATTATGAGGTTCAACGATAAGCCTATCTCTGAATCACTGAATATTTCTTATAACTTGAGTTAATTCATGAGATATAGCGCTAGCCACACGATGACAACTGCATCCATGGTCGTCACTGAATCTCTAAATATTTGAGCTGACTTCACTTCTATCTAGCGATCATGTACCAACCACACAATGAAAATAAGATTGACTGCCTGTGCTTAATCTTTGAATCCATAATAGTATATTCCTTTCTTTCTGAGATTAAGAGATAACAGCTTGCGCCAAGTCTCCAGACATAAAGAATATTTGGTCTTGATCACGAGATTAAGAGATAAATGTAATGACAAAAAGGCACATGACTTAAAACCACTTAAGTTAATCGATAAAAGTAACTTCAAAATAGAACAAGGTCATTAGGGTCTAGGGTTTCTTCATGGTAAAGACACAAGAGACCTAGGGTTTAAGGCTTTCATCCATTTTTTGTACCACATTACTTGGGAAGAAAATACTTACAGAATATTTTGATGGCACGTTGGAACTGGATTTGAATTTTAGGGCATAAACCAACATTGAGAATCAAAACCTTTAGCAAGAATCATAAAAATTAGAAATGGACCCAACAAGATATTGGAGTTGGTGGCCTTGATTATTGGAAAATTCACCCCACATTGTCAACTCCGCTATGAAACCTGACATATCTTTCAATTGAAGAGTTCTTTTTTGAGCTTGTGTGGCATTCTTTTTTAATATAACATTTGATTGGTCAACTAAAATACAATACCAATGATATCAACTATAGAATTTCTTTCCATGCCATCAATTTCACTGATTGATATGAAATTAAAATGTTGTTTAGGTATAAAATTGTCTTCCTCCAAACACAACTCAATCGTGGAATTACTTTGTAATAAAATTTCCCAATCATTTTTTAAATGGTTGAAATTTTTGTGTACAAGTTTAAGGCTCCCATTTGAGATTGTAAATACTTTCCAAATCTCTATGCAATTATAAAATTTATCTGCAATAACATTAAAACATGTTACTCTTATCTCTCCACCATCAATATCAACCAGGTCGAAACTAAATTTTTTCCATCTCCTCTTGCATTGTTGAACTAACGAAGTTGAGTTTTTGTAGTAACTCTAGGATTTATTGTTCATATGTTCCTATAAGGATGCAATGCTACAATATGAATGATTTTTGTAGCAACTTTAATTCTTGCAACAGTTAGTTGATCATATGAATTGTTGGTAGAATTCATGATCATGTCATCATAACATAAACAAAATAATAGTTAATATAGTAATATTAAGGTACATTAAACACAAAATGAGTGAATGAATGCCATTAAATACAATAAACAAGCACACAAATCAAGAAAAAAATACAAAGGTCAACTTAAATATATAAGTCAATGATAGAGTAAAAAATTCTAATACACCTAACACTTAGACAAAAACTTTTAAACAAAAACTTTACCACATTACCATATATTTAACTTATATAATTTCCCCCATTTAAACAAATCTCATTGGAGGAATTATAACATAATAAGAAACCATATTAGACGGAATTATGAAAATCAAAATAAGAGAAGCCAAATATGAAACCAAAATTAAAAGATAAAAATTAGTACGCATGTCTTTCTAGTTCAGCAAAAGATCAACATATTATCATCCATAGTATATTTTATTTGCAAATTAATTTATACACTACATTAAGAAACATTATATATTTTCTTGCAAATTATTTAATGTCTGAACAAAATATGTATTTGTAAGTAGCTTACCTTAAGATCGTGCACACATGACGTGTGCTTTAACGAATGTCGATGACAAATATATTAATGGTCTATTCAAAGTTTAAGCTGCAAAAAAAAAAATTAAGGTCACTGCTTTCAAGTTGTAATTGTAATGTATGGTAAAAAATTGAATTAAACTCTATGTAAAATTTTTAATTTTATAATTTAAAATTTACGTAAAATATTTAAACTTTCAAAATGAATAATTCCAAGGCACCTTTTAAGAACTTTCATGTAAGCTAGAAAGGACAAATAAACTATATGGATATCAAAAAAACATCCAAACAACATCTTGCTTTAAACTATTTAAAAAATAGAATGCAATATTATATACCAAATTTTCTTAATACTAATAATGTAATTTTAAAGAAATATGAATAATTTGTATCAAATGTGACTTGAAATGTCATTTGTAATTAAAATAGATAAAAGGTGTATTTTCTTATAAATTATATTGTACAACTTTACATTTCAAGTGTGGTCTAAAAGGATTCTGCTTGTTAATCAATAATGAATTGTAAGCTATTTGCTTGATAATGGATGATCCACTCACACAGTAAATGAACTTGACATCAAATAAAATTGCAATGAAGGTTTTAAAAAAAAATTAAATTTTTAATTCATACTAATAAATCAGACAATACTTGGATGAAATTTAGTTCCTACAAAGTACAACTTATTTTACTTTATCTATGAAAAAGATAGACCAGACTATGACAAACAAGCTGGCGCTTACTCCACAGAAGAGAGTTGATAAAATTGCCACACATATCTAACAAAGCAATTGCCACTACAATTTCTGGCAAAAATCTTTTGAGCTTCATGCCCATTCAATGTTCAAAGACTCTTACACTTGCACAATAGAGAGGATGAACAAATAACCCTATTTCACCTCTTACACTTAAGTAAAACCTTTCCACCTTACCCTTAAATGGAATCATTTCTTCTTTATTGGTAATTTTATGTGTTTTAAGTCTACACACATCTATTTGTTTAAAAAAAATTATTAGGATAACTGATATTGTGTGGTGAAGGTTGAATCAATGATTAACACAACAAAAAGGCCAAATGTTTAATACTACATTCTCATTTTTCACCATATACACTACCAAGCACTGAGACAAAGATTTTTGCAATAAAAACCCAACACACCCAAATCTGCAATGTGAACAACTAAAATAGCAATCATGCATTTGGCAAAACCAAGCATGAATGTTAATTTGTAACTTTGCTCTTAATTTGGCTCTCATTGTTATATAAGAAGCATAAAAATCTATAGTTGTTAAAGAAACTTAACTAATGAAGACAACATTCCCCTTTTTACACCTTTGTGTGGCTCTCAAGACAACTGAAAAAAAATACTAATGCACAATCAAACAACACAAAAATAATGTTGGAAAAAGGCAACCTCCATTCAAATGATCTTGCAATCATGACAGTCTATGAGACCACCCTCCTTTGAGGCATTTCATTCAACAATTTGTGTTCCCAGTCTATACTTCCACGCTTTACACACATCTTTGCCAGGGTGTTGAAACCATGGAATCTCAACTATGCTTTAAACAATTTGTAATATGTCCATGGTTTCAACTATGCTTTAAAATATTTGCAATTGTAAGCTTGAGAATTTGCATGAGCTGAGAAAAATAGGAACGAGATGTTCATCTAGACCTAGGCAATTGTTCCTTATCTAAATTTTGCAAGGGAAGAACATTTGTTGTGGAATGGTAAAAAGGAGATTAATTTAATTTTGATGTAGTCAAGGATGGAGGGAAATCAAAGAGATTTGTTAGATCCTTGCAGCATGAATTACACAATGGAAGCAACAAGAAAAACATGGAGAAATGACAAAAAAAACATGGAGAAATGAGAGATCAACCTTATTTATTATTGTCAGAAAATCATATACAATGGATCTGCAACATGTAGGCATACATGCCTAATTACAATCAGAAACCTTTACAAAATCCTTATCTACAGTTACAAAAAGATAATCTTATGAAACTCTTCCCCTTTAGTAACAAATCCATAAGCTTATAAAGCCTTCACAAACACGGCCTAGAAAGTTCACATTTCCCAATAAGAAAGAAAATGAGTTACAACAATAGGTCAGGACCCAAGTCATTAGGATCAACTTCCAATAGATCCCTCAAGTAGGTCAGCCACAAATGTAACATCATCGATAAATGAGTTGTTAAGCTTCATCGATCAAGATAACTTTTGCGAAACTAAAAAACACGAAGACTAGCCGGAAACATGAAGAATAGGATAGTATTGCCAAAAATCTGCAAAATCTCATGCACGAAGTAACCAAAAGATTCACGAACCTGTTGGAATGACTATGGAAATTTGGGACTGAGAGGGGAGGGGTGAATCAGTACCACAAAAACTTTAGAAAGAATACAGACTTTCTGAAATAATGAAATGATGGACTGCAGTTATTCTTCAACTAAATGAATAGTTAGAAAGAATACAAACTTTCTGAAATAATGAAATGATGGACTAAAATTGATCTTCAACTATGGAACATAACTTAGAAAGAGTTACCTTTTCTATAGCAATATTTTGTAGTAGGTCCTCCATCAATTTCTTCTCCATTGATGCCTTGTGAATATTCAACATGTATTTTGTCATGTCCTTGTTCGGTCCTTTGATTTGTTGGACTAGATTTCCAACTTGGTCTAATAGTGGCTCAGACTCATCAATGGTAACTTTAGGAATAATCTCCTAGAAAACTTCTTTGACATCTTACCTTTTTCTTCTTCTACAATAGCTTTTCATGTTCATCTTTTCTTCCAACTAACTTGGCATAGATGGCCAATTCCTCAGGCTTCATTTTATTGGGGTCTCCTAATCGTATTATGATAGGCTCGCTCAAATCAATTATTTGCTTCCTTTTCTTACTCTTCTTCTTCTCACTCAATTTTCTCTCTCTTGTTGTTTTGTTTCTTCTTTCTCTGCATCCTTGCCTTTTTTATTTGATTCCTGCAACATTTCTTTTTTTGTATCTTGTGGCTTTGGATCATTCTGAACATTTGATGTGTCGATCATTGGTGTGTCCAACTTCTATCCTTCAATGTTGGTTGGAGCTACCAACTCGGTATCCTTCTTATGTTCAGTCTCGGTAGCCTCTAGCTTATCATCATTTACATTTCCAGTTTCAACTGGTGGCTCGGTTGCCATAACTTGTGTAACTTCAGTAGTACCAATTTTCATAGTAGAATAACTTTGTACTTGTACCAATATTGGATTAGTACTCTGCAATGGTGCAACATCTACATCAATGTACTCGGTGTATGGTACTTGCATATCCATTACATCTTCATATATATCTTTCTCTGATACCAATTGTTAGAATGACTATGGAAAGTTGGGACTAAGAGGGGAGGGGTGAATCAATACCCAAAAAAATTTTATAACTGAAACTGTCTATAACCATATACCATTGCTTGTTGTTTACCAAATTCAATAATTTTAAATGAAACTAATATCACAACATTCAAGTAAATGAAATCATAACTCCATTATTTTTTTTACTCAAAAATCCTTGGTTAGAGGACAAAACTGCGGTGGGGATGATACCCACAACCTTCACTAACAATAGTATAAAGGGCGCTCAGTCAGAGCTTACAAAGTTTAGCCATTTTGGTAGATTACCCAATTAAGAGTATACATAGACTTGTTATCTACCTGGTTAGAGGATTTTACAATCTCTACACTTGGAGATGTACACTCTTAAATGTTTTACAAATATCAGATCGGTTAAGATCTACCTAGTATTGGGATTTCTAGCTCTCAACACAATAGTATTAACAACTTATCAATGTCTGCTATATTGCATCAATAAAAAATGCTGATTAGAATCTATGTGCTCTGAAATATTATGTTACCTCAATTACAAACTATAACACTACTAAGATTTTCTTTGTTGTATCTAGATATCATCTCGATGTGCTTTGCTCTGATCTTTGTTTTTCAAAATAACTCCTTTCAAAATATCAGCCTTCTTTGTATTATCACTCTGTCTCTTTTTCTCCTATGTCATCTATTCTATTCTATAAATAATCATTTGAGTATAATATTTATTGCCTCTTAATCTTATGCATTAGGTCGCTGATAATTTATTTTAACCATTAGATCTGCTTTTCCGCTCAATGATTGTGTCACTTTTACCTCGGTACTTGGAGTTTTTCTTGGAAATAACAATCTTTGATTAACTGCTTAATCTGCTTCTCAGATATTCTCTTTGAATTATCTCGATCGTTGATCATGTAACAAATTGATATTCGTGTATTATATGATCACAATTAATACTGTATCAATTCATTAGATGCATCCTTATTACGTTATAATCAATTAAGTAACTCGGTAGAGTAAATTCTCTTTGCTCGGTTAACTTGATCTTTAGTACTCGGTAATTGTCAATGGTGTACTTCATATGCGCTTGGTATTTGGTAATTGTAGGCTCTCAGTGTAGTGTTTGGGCTTTACTGACTTCACCACCTTACTTTGTGTACATACTCGACTAGTCCTATTTACTTTTCTCCTTTTCACCGATTGAATCTTATGACTCGTATGACTTTGCCTTAACTAATGACAATAAAATATCCATAGAGATAATAGAACCTAGGAGAATGTCCAAAAAGAAGCCACGAACATGATGTAAGCATCGCAGACCCTGAACATATACAAAGAATGACCACAAAAAGAAACACCAAGACTGATCAAACAAGAAAATAGGAAAACAAATATTTTTGGTTGATGCAAGAATGCCAAGATCCCAAGACGCTCCTACATTAGACACCCAAGGTTATTTGAAAATTGAGCCTCTCACTTTGCTAGGGACAAAGGAAAACTAAAATGGTCAACCTCAGCTTGAGAAATACAAGAAGAATCTTCTACTAGTTTGTCCTTTCAATTAACAAGATACTCCATATATTGCTTACTTGTACTTCCACCAACTCAGTTATCCAAAATCTTCTCTATCTAATCCATCTGGTTCTTAGGATACTGTTGTTCCACATCTGATCCATCATTGCTAATATAATCTGATTCATGATACTCATACAAATCTACAACATTAAATACAGTTGATATATCCATGTCTTCTGGTAATTCTACTTCATATGCATTCCCTTAATCAAATCTCCTCAAGATCTTACAAGGACCAAATTTATTCATCCTTAACTTGTTGTAGGTACCAACATGAAATATGCCCTTTTGTAAGTACACCATAACTTCATCTCCTACCTAAAATTACTTGTCTTCATTTCATGTATGCTCTCCTTTTGTAAGCCCGATCCATTTTATCCAAATGTTGTCTCACTCCTTCATGTAGGGTGATCCCACAATAGTGGGTTACACTTTTTCGGAGGAAGAAATTCACCCTGAAAAGCGTGGCAGACAAAAAAATAAAATCTTACTTTCGATTGGAATAAGGCTGAACTTTCAACCAGAAGTGAGTAACTTTCGATCGAAAGTACCAAAAATAGGTACTTTCGATCGTAACTTTCGATCGAAAGTACTTACCTACTTTCGATCAAAAGTAGTTTAGTACTTTTGAGGCACGGTTTTTAACCCTCCAAAATAGTCATTTTCACTATTTCAACTGGGTTGAAAGTCCATTGCACGCTGTGGGGCTTCCGTTTTGCAAACGTCTGGCAAACAAGTATTTTATGCATTTTTTTATTTTTTTAATATATATTGTTTGTATATATGCATGTATATTGTTTTTAATATGTATATGTGTATATATGCATGTATATATGTGTATATATGCGTATCTATGTATATATATATATGTATATGTATATGTATACATA
>MU226863.1:1128225-1140011 GCA_018584345.1 Thuja plicata
GTGTACATATATATGCATATATATGCATATATGTGTAATTATATATGCATGTATATACATATGCATCATATATATATATATATATATGTGTGTGTGTGTGTGTGTGTGTGTGTGTGTACATGTTGTATGTAAATGTATATATATGGTACATGTGTAATGTATATAATATATACATGTGTGTGTATATGCATGTATATATATGTACATGTACATGTGTATGTCACACACACACACACACACACATACACACACACACACACATGTATATATATTTGTATGTCTTACATGTACATATGCATGTACATACATATGTCATATGTATGTAGGTACATGTCATATGTATGTATGTACATGTCATATATCCATGTATATATGTACATGTATGTATATATGTACATGTATGTATATATGTACATGTATGTATACATGTACTTGTATACATCATATGTGCATGTATACATATATATACATGTATATATATTTGTATGTCATACATGTACATACATATGTCATATGTATGTAGGTATATGTCATATGTATGTATGTACATGTATATATGTATATGTACATGTCATATACATATGTATATGTATGTGTACATGTATGTCATATGCATGTATATACTTGTCATATTGTATGTACATGTATACATCATATGTATATACATACGTACATGTATACATGTATATGTACATGTCATACATGCATATATATGCATGTATATGTGTATGTACGTGTGTGTGTGTATATGTACACACACATATATATATATACATATATGTACATGTATGTCATATGTAACATATATGTACATATGTATGTCATAAATATATACATGTACATGTCATATGTATGTATATATGTATGTACATGTTGAATATGTATACATGCATATGTACATACATGTGTGTCATATGTATATATATGTACTTATGTATACATATGTCATGTGTGTGTGTGTGTGTGTGTGTGTGTGTGTGTGTGTGTGTGTATGTACATATATACATGTGTACACATATGTTGTCACATATACATACCTGGACATGTGTACATATACATGTGTGTAATTGATTTAAATGAAATTTAAATGTAATTGATTTTACTTTGAAATAATGTGGCTCGAAATGTGTACTTTCATTTTATTTTCAATTAAATTCTAGGAAAACATATATGTAGACTTCATTTGACAGTAAATAAAATCTTTCAGGTACATACATATATATAGATTTATCAGACATATTATTACACATCACACATGGCAGATGCATCGATTCCCCCTGAGGAACTATTTGCACGCACTAATAGAGAAATTCAAAGGTTGCAAGGTTCTATTAATAATCCAACTAGCTCTACTATTTATAAGAACACATGTCAATCTATACTTCATAGCTTGATTACTATTAGGGATGACATTCATGGTACCACTCCCTATGGCCCAGATGTTATAGAGGCCATACTTGAGAGGAAGAGACAAGAGGTTGGCTCTAGTCTTTCTCTCAAGGAGGTACAAGCTTTAGTGCCTAAAGTGACCCTGAAAAGGCAATTTTTTCCATCTTATGCAGAGTTACAGTATGTGAAGGGATATCAGGTTACGAGGTGTCAGGATCCTGCCATATCAGCATTGATATACCTATGATTTCTAGCTACTCATGGTCGTTATCCAAATAATGACTAGATTCCATTATACTTTGCACAACAAATTTTTGCTAAGGTTCGTTTAGGGAGGGTAGTTAATTACACTGACTTGCTAGGACATATAGGACAGGGGTGTGGCAGACTTGCTGATAGAGACGCTTATCATTGAGCAGATCGCTAGAGGCCAGTACACAGGGACATTGTTGGTCAGAGGGCACCTGCAATAGCTCCTTCATTGGGTCTTGTTGCAGATGATGTTGTCTGTAGCACTCACCTTTGAGGTCTGATTGATAGTGTGGGAGACATTGTAGCAGTTGCTGCATCCATATCAAGCGATCAGGTTGGTCAGTACTTGATGTCTCGATGACACTCTAGATCATCAGTTGCAACATCTGCTAGCGGGGCCACACATGACATGTATACTACAGTGGGGATCCCTTCACATTCCATCCTAGAGGGACTTAAAGAAGAGACGACATGAGTCACATTGTCTAGCTTGGCTAAGGATCTGTTGGATGCTTATGCATTTATAGCAGTAGAGCATGATATCCCCATATCGATTGTTAGAGCTTGTGTGGGTACCGTCAGATACGCCAGGCCAACTTATTCTCACCTAGATCGTGGCCATAGTGGCAGTGCTCGTGAGGATCCCCCCACTGACCACTGTATTGCTACTAAGGGAGAGGCACAGTGTACAGACCCTTCAGGCAGTGCAGGGAAACAATTATCTAATGTTGGCCTTGAGGATGTTGACTTCAACATGGCCACTACAGGTTACCTATATTTGTTGACACATGATGATATGACTTCCATGCCATCTCATTTGGTTAGTCCGTTGCATTCATCATTAGAGAGATGTGTGCAGTCTATGCATGTTGCAGATGCAGAGATGAGCTTGGACCAGACACAACAAAATCTTGATATCTTGGTTGATAGGATCGAGGCTAGGGAGTCTGAGTACTATCAGGTGCCACCATCCACACAGGTATAAATTATCAGATTATATATATATTTAATGTTACAATTTAAGTTATGTGAATTTGCAATACTTCATCTAGATGCATGTAAATTTACTTTTTTCTCTACCAGGATATGCCTCTTGTTACTCCTGCTTAGAGCAGTGATTGTGTACGTCGTCGGGACTCACTCAATGATGACATCAGTAGTGGACAGGTGAGTTTTTAATTTATTGATGTGTGTACATGTGTAGTACATGTTTTTCCACACTTTATAACATGTTTTCTTGTAATATTTTATCAAACTTAAAAATATGTGTACATTTATATATACATAAATTTATTTCTCTTTCTCTGTAGAGACCTACACATCCTTCATAGCATGATAGTCACTCTGGGCATGACCGCTTAGTGAGGATTCGTTATGATGAGTCCTAGGCCCACTTTCATATTTGATCTAGACATATACATATTTTTGATGTTATATTAAATTTCATTTATAGACTCTAGAGTTGATTGAAATATATGTATTGTACACTTTGATTTATGTTTGACATGATTGACACATGTTTCATGAGCTTACAGTACATTCATCTCTATGTTTTATGTTTACATGTAATATATCTATGATTGATCTTTACATACTTGATCTAGATGATTGATGTTTCATATGTATGTATGTGTTATATACTTTCACTCTATATGTGTACATGTGCACGTTATATACTTTCATAGATCTATACTTTAATACATTACATGTGTATGTATCATATTTACATGTACTTTCAAACTATGATTCATTGATCTTAAACATGTGTATGTATGTGTTATATATATGTACGTGATCTAGTGATCTTGATGTTTGGAACATAAAATTAATGAACAGTTAGATAGCTCTCGATAAAATTAAATTATATCCTAGAATTAAGTAATTAAAAAACATGCATGATCTACACATTCATATTCCAACTAAATAAGTATCTAGACATGACCTAGAATTAATTCACTAGGTAAAACTTTAAAGTAAATACACATCCTGAAGAGATTTTTGAGATATATTATAAATTTTAAAAAAATTCTCCATTCACTACATAGGCACCAGTAGGAAAGAATGAAGCTAAGAAAACCTCTGGTCTCGCCCATGAAAAATTTAGTACATATCTTGATATTTCTGTTGGAAAGCTACAATGGAAAGAATTGTTATTTTGTCATTGATGTCAAACCTTAACTGGTGAGACTATTGCTATCTATTTGAGTACCATATCTATTGATTGATGAAGAAGATTTAACAAGAAGACCAAGTGAAATGGTTGAGTTATGATAAATTACAAGGGTACTTGATCAGTTGGCACATTGGCAAAGTAATGTGTTGTTTATCTATAACACTAAGTTACAATGACAGTTTACTGGGAACAGTTTATGTCGAGCAAAGTTTGTGTCGACCAAGCATAATTTCTAGTGTCAAACGAGTGCCAGTAAATTGCTGAGTAAAAATAGTGATGACCGAGTGGAAGGACACAGTGTTGGTCGAGCAATAGTATTTTGGTAATTGTTGATATTTGAGATCTCTGGCCAACATAGTTGATTTTATTGGGATATGTAAAGTTAATTAAGGATAAGCACGATTGTTCCACACTATTTAAATGCACGGGTAACCGTAATTAATGCATGGATGAAAGATTTAATTTGTGATTGCTTTGGAGAAGTAAATTAAATGTAATGATGGAAAGATCCATTGGATCTGACCTAACCTAAGATCTACGATCTTGATTAAGCGGTAAATATTTATGTTGACCTAGATGAAGAGGGTATAAGATAACCTCAAGGGGTTATTCATGAAATGGATGATGTTTATGCAAGAGGATTGCATAGTTAATTGACTAGTTAGCATGATCTAGTAGAGAAGCAGAGAGTTGCATAACTGATTCCTTGATGGATTTTCAAGTAGATCTAAAGATTGAAATGAGAATGGAGGCCACTCAGTGAATTAGCATTAGAGATGAATTGGATTTGGATTTGCAAAGTAAGTTGTATGTATCAAATCACACCTGCTGATTACTTTCTAACCATTATATCAGTCAAAATCCTTTAACCAGGTTGACCTAACAGTCATTTTATAAATCCCTTGAGCAAGGTGACATTCAGGTGGAATGTTCTAAGTCCTCTAACAAGGCCACTCCTGATAGGGTGATTAAATCCTTTAACCAGGTTACATTTAGCAATGTGTTTTGTAACCTTTAATAGTGTTGGCTCCTAGTAGAGCTCACGTTAGAAGAGTGAAAACTTGATAGCATGTTATTGGTGTTTTTTCCCAAATTGGGTTTCCACGTTAAATACTGGTGTCAACTTGTGTGAATGCTTATGTTGTGTTTTACTTTTAAGTTTATGCAATTTTATTACATTTGAACAGTAAACTGCATATTTATGTTGTTGACTTATGTTATTGCTGCCGAGTAGATCTGAGTTGTTTAAAGTGCTATAAAGTTTCAATTGGTACATCTAGATCTGAGGATAACTGGTTCACCCCCCCTCTCAATTATTCTAAATTCATTCTAACAATTGGTATCAGAGCTTTGGTCTCTTGAAAACAGTTTGAAGGTACTTGGAGCAAAAGATCAAGATGTATAAAAAGGAAGTACCAAATTTGAACAAAGATAACTTCCCTGCATGGCAGAGTTTGATGAAATTGCATCTGGCTGGTATTGGTGATGCTGCTATATGCCTTATTGAAAATGATTATGTATCCCCTACTACACCTCTCACTATTGTACAGTTAAGAGAAAAATAGGAACACAATCAAGCAATGTTGGAGATTGCATCATCCTTGAGCTATCCTGAATTTGATGACATAAAGAGTTGTACAAATGCAAAGAAAATGTGGGATACCCTAGCAACCATCTATGGAGGAGATACAAATGTGTTGAGAGCCAAATCTGAAAGTTTAAGAGGTAAGTTTGATGAAATGAAAATGCAAGAAGGAGAAAATATAGTTCAATATTGTGGTAGGATAAAAGAAGTTGTAAATGCTATTAGAGGAGCTAATGGAACCATTGATGATAACACCATTATGAGCAAGGTACTAAGGACTCTTCTTCCTATATATGCTATTATAGTCTCTACAATTCAAGAATTGAGATGTACTCCTAATAATAATTTGACTTTAGAAGGTCTGGTCGGCATACTTACTACATGTGAGATGTCAAATTTTGATAACTACACTCCACAAGCTATTGATTCTGCATTCAGATCCCAGTTGGTCCTTAACAAATCAAAGAAAGGAAAAGAATGTGTGAATAGTGACAGCAACACTACAGATGATGATCTAGAAGAACTTGAAGTGCTTATGGAAAGAAGACTATCTAGAGGAAAAGGAAAATTCAAAGGTAAACTTCCTATCATTTGTTTTTCATGTAACAAAATTGGTCACATTTATGCTAGATGTCCTGATAAGAATGACAAAGATGAAAGAAGGGACAATAAGTACAAAGACAGAAAGGATGATCAAGACTTAAGAAATTATAAGGATTACAAAGACAAAGGTAATAAATCTTGCTATATATCTGAAGAAGCTTCTGACAGTAGTTCTGACAATTCTGATGAAAATGATATAGAAGTTGTGTATGTTGCTATGAAAGATGATTCTGATGATGATGATGATAAAACTGCACTAATTTCTTATATGATTAAAGGTGATCGTTAGAATATTGATAGTGGTTTTTCACATCACATGATTGGTAATAAGGATAAATTTGAGACCCTAGATCAGTGTAATGGCAGTTATGTTAAATTTGGTAATGATGCACCATGTCTTGTTAAAGTGAAAGGATCAATTAACTTGAATGACAAGATCAAATGTGACAATGTATATTGGGTTGATGATCTTAACTATAATTTATTGAGTGTTACATAGCTGAATACTTTTGGTTACAGAGTTGAATTCCATCGTATCAAGGCAAAGATCTATGATGCTACTAGAGAACTAGTTGGAAGTGGAGAAAAAACAAAAGGTAACTTGTTCTATCTGGATTTAGCCAATGAGACATGCTTGTTTGCACAATATAATGATGTTTGGTTATGGCATAAAAGGTTGTGTCATGTTAACTTTGATAACTTGGTCAGCATAAGAAAATTGAAAAAGGTTAGAGGGCTGCCTAAGTTAAAGAAACCTGAAAATGCAATGTGTAAGCAATGTCAATTAGGAAAAATGACTAAATCTAGTTTCAAAATCAAGACTCATACTTCTAAGGAAATTCTAGAATTAGTTCATACTGACCTTTGTGGTCCCATTGGAGAGAAAATTTACTATGGAGCTAGATATTTCATTCTATTTGTTGATGATTACTCTAGAATGATGAATGTAATGTTTCTTAAAGAAAAATCTGATGCATTCTAGTTATTTAAGTGGTACTTGGAAAAAGTTGAAAAGGAGACAGGTAAAAGTCTGAAATGTTTGAGATCTGACCTAGGAGGTGAGTTTATTTCCAATGAGTTTAACATGTTCTGCAAGGACCGAGGTATAAAAAGACAGATGTCCGTGCCTAGGACACCACCACAGAATGGTATTGCTGAGAGAAGAAATAGATCTATCATGGATTGTGCCAAAACACTAATGATGGAGAAGAATGTTGCACAAAAATATTGGAGAGAAGCCGTGAATACAACAGTCTATACCCTGAACAAAGTACAAGTCAAGAACGGTACTAATGCTACACCTTATGAGCTATGGTATGGATATGCACCTAATGTAAAATATTTCAAAGTTTTTGGAAACAAATGTTTCATAATGAAGGATAACAGAAATGGAAAACTTGATGCTAAAGGTGAGGAAGGCATATTCCTTGGTTATTCAACTAAACGTAAAGCATATAAGTGTCTGAATTCTAACACTAACAAAATTGTGGAAAGTGAAAATGTTAGAATTAATGAATATGCTAAAAGAAATGAAGTTGAAAGCACATAGGAACCTGAAAGTTACAAATCATTTTTCTATCTGGATGAGGAAGACTCTAATGTATTACCTAAACCTGAGAATGAGGTTTTCAGACAATAGGAGGTAATTGCCAAGCTATCTGATGGAGATGTCGAGTCACAAAATCAACCTGAATTGAACGAGAATAATGAATCTGAAGCAAGACAAGAACCTACTCTAGCAAAGTATGTGAGGAGGCACCACAAACCTAATCAAATCATAGGATTGAAGGATTCTACAGTTATGACAAGAAGTAATTTGAGAGATGGTACATGCTTGTTATGTGATTTTGAGCCTAAAATAGTAAAAGATGCCTTAGAAAATGAAGATTGGATACAAGCCATGAATGAAGAAATTGAAGAGATTGAGAAGAATAAGACTTGGACACTTGTACCTAGGTCGAATGACAAAATGGTAATTGGTACTAAGTGGGTATTCAGAAATAAGCTGCATGAATATGGAGAAGTAACAAAGGATAAAGATAGACTGGTATGCAAGAGTTATGCACAAGAGGAAGGAATTGATTATCGAGAAACATTCACCCCAGTTGAAAGGTTGGAAGGAGACATAACCTTACTTGCATATTCAGCCTACAAAGGTTTTAAAGTTTATCAGATGGATGTGAATTCAACATTCCTGAATGGAATATTAGAAGAAGAAGTGTACATTGAACAAGTTGATGGATTTGTTGACCCAAGTAAGAGGAACATGGTTTGTAGACTACACAAGGCACTATATGGATTGAAGCAAGCACCAAGAGCATGGTATGATAGATTGCACAATTACTTGATAAAGATTGGATTTGCAAGAATCAATGACAACAACAATCTCTATTTGAAGACAGAGCAAAGCAAAGGTACTTTATTAGCTGAAATTGACGTTGATGACATTATATTTGGTGGACAAGATGTGTTATGCCAAACATTTTCAAAAGAGATGCAAACTAAATTTGAGATGTCTATGTTTGGTGAAATCAAATTATTTTTTGGGCTACAAATATATCAGATGAAGAATGGTATCTATATTACTCAATCAAAATATGTCAAGGAGATACTAAAAACTTTGAGAATTGAAGATTCAAAACCAGTGAGTACACCCATGGCTATTGGACATAAATTAACAAAAAATGATGATACAAAAGAAGTGAATCAAACCCTTTACATGTCAATGATTGGAAAGCTGCAATATGTTGTACACAACAGACCTGATATTGCTCTGGCTATTGGAATTGTTGCAATATTTTCTACCAATCCAAAGGAAACTCATATGATGGTAGTAAAAATAATTCTGAGATATTTGAAAGGAACAGATGAATATGGTCTATATTACAAAAGGAATGATAAGTTTGAGCTCAGAGTTTACACTGACTCTGATTGGGCTGGAAATGTGGATGACAGGAAAAGCACCACAGGTGGAGCATTTATTTTGGGAAAGAGATTGGTTTCATGGACAAGCAAGAAATAGAATTGCACCTCACAATCTATAGCTAAAGCCAAATATGTGGTAGCAACAGTTAATTGTTCTAATATTGTGTGGTTGAACATACTACTGAAAGGTATGAAAGAAGAGATCACAGAACCAGTTGTCATATATTGTGATAACACAAGTGCCATTAATATTTCTAAGAACCCTATGATGCACTCTAAGACAAAGCATATAGATATCAAGTAGCATTACTTGAGGGAGCTAGTTCAAAACAAGGCAGTGAGACTAGAATATGTGAATACTAAGGAACAGTTAGCAAACATATTTACAAAGGCACTACCCAAGGATGCTCATGAGTATATGTGAGGTAAATTAGGGGTGATTCCCCTAACTGGGGCTAATTAGTTTAGAATGAAACTGTTGCATCAAATGTTATATTCAAGATATTTGACACATTGATGCACAGGCAGTCACACTTTAGGAAGCTGCCTAAAGCTGTGAAAGTAAGACTTGAACAGAAAAGAGGATTAGTCATAAGCAAGATGATAGAAACAGCATAATACTGAGTTAGAACAGAAGAATATGCATGATGAAGATGTCAATGTCTTTGGCATTGTTGTCAAAGAGAGAGAGTTTACTTAAAAGGAGAGTTTACTATACTTAGAGATAAAGGGAGAGTTTACTGAAAGAGGGAGTCTATAGATGAACAGAGATAGAAAGATTTCAGTGTGATTAGATACACAGAGGGAGAAATGTTGTACAAGATGAGAATCAGAATGAAGCTAAAGACATTAGTGAAGATTTATTCATATCAAGGACCATAGGAAGACTTTTTGGATTGTATGGTAACTATGTTTGTAAAATTATTGTTTTATTGTTTAGTGTTGCCATCAATGCCAAAGAGGGAGATTGTTGGAAAGCTACAATGGAAACAATTGTTGTTTTTTTATTGATGTCAAACCTTAACTGGTGAGACTATCGCTATCTGTTTGAGTACCATATCTATTAATTGATGAAGAAGATTTAACAAGAATACCAAGTGAAATGGTTGAGTTATGACAAATTAAAAGGGTACTTGATCAGTTGGCACATTGGCAAAGTAATGTGTTGTTTATCTATAACACTAAGTTACAATGATAGTTTACTGGGAACAGTTTATGCCGAGCGAAGTTTGTGTTGACCGAGCACCAGCGTATGTCGAGCATAATTTCTAGTGTCAACCGAATGCTAGTAAATTGCCGAGTGAAAGCAGTGATGACCGAGTGGAAGGACACAGTGTTGGCCGAGAAGCAATATTTTGGTAATTGTTGAGATTTGAGATCTCTGGCCGACATAGTTGATTTTATTGGGATATGTAAAGTTAATTAAGGATAAGCATGATTGGTCCACACTATTTAAATGCACAGGTAACCATAATTAATGCATGGATCAAAGATTTAATTTGTGATTGCTTTGGAGAAGTAAATTAAATGTAATGATGAAAAGATCCATTAGATCTGACCTAACCTAAGATCTACGATCTTGATTAAGCGGTAAAGATTTATGTTGATCTAGATGAAGAGGTATAAGATAACCTCAAGGGGTTATTCATGAAATGGATGATGTTTATGCAAGAGGATTGCATAGTTAATTGAATGATTGGCATGATCTAGCAGAGAAGGTTGAGTAGAGAAGCAGAGAGTTGCATAAGTGATTGTGTGATGGATTTCCAAGTAGATCTAAAGATTGAAATGAGAATGGAGGCCACTCAGTGAATTAGCATTAGAGCTGAATTGGATCTAGATTTGCAAAGTAAGTTGAATGTATCAGATCACACCTGCTGATTACTTTCTAACCATTGTATCAGTCAAAATTCTTTAACCAGGTTGAACTAATAGTCATTGTATAAATCCTTTGAGCAAGGTGACATTCGGGTGGAATGTTCTAAGTCCTCTAACAAGGCCAATTCTTACAGGGTGATTAAATCCTTTAACCATGTCACATTTACCAATGTGTTTTGTAACCTTTAATAGGGTTGGCTCCTAGCAGAGCTCACTTCAAAAGAGTGAAAAATTGATAGCATGTTATTGGTGGTTTTTCCCAAATTGGGTTTCCATGTTAAATACTGGTGTCAACTTATGTGAATGTTTATGTTGTGTTTTACTGTTAAGTTTCTGCAAGCTGATTACATTTGAACAGTAAACTGCATATTTATGTTGTTGACTTATGCTATTGCTGCCGAGCAGATCTGAGTTGTTTAAAGTGCTATAAAGTTTCAATTGGTACATTTAGACCTGAGGATAACTGATTCACTCCCCTCTTAGTTATTCTAAATTCATTCTAACAATTTCATGCGTGTTTTAGACCACATCAAGTGGTTCAGCTTGCTCTTGGATAACATTTAATATTATCTCATGGTCATCAATATCAAGTCTCCACTTACAAACCCCACGTCCTGTCACTGGATGAAGAGATAGGACAGTGGCAATTACAAGATGGCTATACCGATAAACCTTGTTGTTAGGTTGATAATCGATAAAATGAATCCCATGTTTTAATATTTTGGTTTGCTTAAAATATGTTCCTTGCACAACAACTGAACCTGCACATATAAGTTCAACAACATATATAGATGTGAAATTAACCATAAACATGCATGCATAATTACATCGTAAGTTAAACCTCAATTGTAATTAATTAAACACAAACATGTACATTACTAACCTATTGGAAACATAATTTCATCGCTTGTTTCATTCTTTGTTAGCTTCATCCTCTCCTTGGTGCAACGTAATAAATAGTAACTAACACATTCCACATTT
>MU226863.1:1140608-1154904 GCA_018584345.1 Thuja plicata
ATACTCTGAATGGTATGACTCGATCCAAACGTGATGTTGTGTGATCCTGAGTTGGAACCAAAAAATGTGTCTTGCACCACTCAACTACATCATGAGCATTATTTATACGATATCCCTGATAGTCCAATTGATACTTTCTTAAAGCACGTTTGATACAAGCTCTTGCACCATCATGCTCTCCCTTTCCATCTCAACTCTCAAAGAAACTCCAAAGATGTGGTATCTTTTGGTATCGATGATATCTAAATAGTGCATAAAATGACTTTGTCAATTTAAATTATGTTGTACATCCATCTGACCAAGCAAAATGTTTCCAAATATCCAAAAAAAAATTTAAAGCAATGCTCAAGAAAATGTATGTCATGCTCTTTATCATCATTAATGTAAAAGTGATATTATTTCTTTATGACCCGTGTTTGATATGTACTTTCAACACCATCCAAATCTAATTGTGCATGTCAATAAGAAACATGTACCATGATAGTGACTTGCTCTATATAGTAGTATTCTACTTGAAGTTGTTTTTGAGAAACAAAAGAGTAATTTTCTGCAAAGTCAACAACCAATAAAATTGTTCCAACTGGAAAAGTTTCTCTTAGTAGTTGGAACTGTTATGCTTGCCATTTGGAAAAAAAAAACATGACGCATATACGATTGTATTAATTTATGAAAATTCTCCATAAATCTTGCAACATGTATCTCCTCCTCTACATATTTCAACCTTGTTGACTCTTTCCCAACTTTCGTTTCAGACTTTATGTACTTGTAACTCTTAGATTTTACCATCCTCATCATGTTAGTATTGTTGTAAAATCAAGATCGTCCTATAGAGAAAATCTGTTACTCTTTATCGTGATGTTTGTAATATCTAAATGTCTGTGTAAATATATATATATATATATATTATTGATTATATATTTGTATGTTGCGGAGGAGAAGAAATGCACATTTTATTTATTGATTGTCTTTCCTCAGGACATACGACTATGTCTTTATACATAGTATAGGGTCATGTCTATGTAGAGACATGATTGTACGTGGCTTTAGCCATGTAGGGTCATGTCCTACATATTCATGCCCTTTTGGTGTTACGTAGAGTAATTGATTGTTTTATATAACCCATAACAACCAAGTGTTGCATATAACTATCATATGATAGTTAATGTAACACATCACATATTATATATATGTGTTACGATAATTATCATATGATAGTTATCATAACACTTCTAATATTATGCACTGATATCAACTAAGCTAATTCCATTAACAATTACGTATAACATGTATATGGTAAGGCCTGTTTAATATGGAAGATATATTATATGCCATCAACTATGTCGAATATGATAAACATAATTTTCTCTCTCTCTCTCTCTCTCTCTCTCTCTCTCTCACACACACACACACACACACACACACATATATATAATTGACTAAGGTCAATATATTCTAGCATATCGAAACTGATAATTATAATTCAATCGAATGTATAAGTCAATCATATCGAAGCTATAATTTAACACTCCCTCTTAGCAAGAGAGTATTGATTAGAATCATGATCTCATGATGTGAGTTTTATTGAAATTCCTGACTCAATTCAGAACTGAATTTTAATAACTCTTAATCACTTTATATCAGGGTGGCCGACATAGTCCAGAACACAAGTTGAAGGTACTCAACCTAATAGAAGAAATTTATCACAATCCCTGACTGAATTTGGAACTGGATTTTAGTGATAACTAAAGCATAACTTCATATCAAGATATCTGACATAGCTCGGGACACTAATATAATGTACTCATCCTAATAGATGAGTTATCGCAATCCCCAACCAATTTAGAACTAGATTTAGCGATAACAATCAAGATATCTGGCACATTCTGGGATAACAACTTAATGTAGTCTAATCTTGATTCACATGTTGTTATGATCCCCGACCAATTTGGAACTGGATTTATCAACTGCAAAAATTTAGTTTCAGGACTAGTGACTATAATAATAGTCATACCTGACACTAGGTTAAGCTATTATCTAATTCGTCACCTATCAATAGTAACCCAACACATATGAAAGATCGTCACCTTTCATAATATACCATAAAATAAATGGGCATGATGTGGCCCATAAAGTCACCCATATGACATCCACCTTGACTCTTCTCAGAGGGTGGATCCATCATGGCTTATCCCAGAGAGTGGAAACCAAGACTTCCACTGTAGACTTGTCTATCAAATACAAGATCATTGCACTTGGTAAGAATATCAACTATTTTTTCTCCACTGAATTGGATTTTTTTGCACTGTCTCATAGTCTTGGTGAATTCTAATCTTACAAAATATACACCATCTTGACATGGTACACTCCCTCTAAATTTGTATGACCAAGATCTTGGGTTGCAAACTTAATTTGATCTTCTAGCTTCTCCCTTTGACATATAGCCTTTTCACATGGTAATAATCATAATTCTCTGCTACAATTTCTTGATTACTAGAGAACCAACAAAACATGGTCTACTCCATCTGAATCAAGATCCTTGAATGTCCACTGATGCAGATCCTTTAGCTTCTCCCTTTGTCATGAAGGCATACCCTATTTATATACTCAACTCAATGTCACTGCAGGATGTCACTTCATACCTTCCTTCCTGTGAGAACTAATATGAATAATCTGAATAGTCATAAGGTTACATCGGCTAGCATAAGATGCATTTTTATCTTTTCCAAGGCCACAACATTAATACTCCCTCTTGGACTTGAGGGAAGATAATAAAGACCTCTAGTATGATGTATATTTCAATAAGTTGTAGTCTCATGATGTACAAAATGCCTTAATCAGATATTCTACCCACGTGCATCTCATAGGTGATTCTATCCACGAGTTCTCACTACTATAATCTCATAATTTTTTTACCTTCACTAGTGAACTCCCTCTCAATCAATATGATCAAGTTTGTCCAAGTTGACTGAATCATTTGTTTCCTTAGGGGCTAAATTTTGCCAACTTCTTGACCTTTGGAAGATGCCAGACTCCCTCTGAATATGGATTTCATATGCTTTCATCCTGAAAGTATGTCATAGATAGATTACAAATAGTTCATAAGGATAAACTATCCCGAAAATAAAAATGATGGAAGCATACAAAAATTATTATTTAATAAACAGTAAATTCATATGGATTAATAAGACATGAGATACTTATCCTTAAATATTTTCAAGTATTTCCTTTCGTAAGGTGAGCCCATTAATATGATACTTGTACCCATCGTACTTGATATCAATGTATCTCACAAGAATTGAGGATGCGTCAACTTCTCTTCATACTTAAGTTAATACATCCTGCCAGATTCTTTCACATCCTTGTGATTGTAATAATATTATGAAACTCTCACAAATAAGAAGAAGCCATGGTTTGTAGATTCCATGCTAGGAACTTAATGCATTTGCAAGCCTTTCCGAACTACTCTCCCCAAGCAAGTCAAAAAACCCTATGGTAAGTAGGATGATCAGACCTTGACATGAAACTTTGTATTTTCATTTAGTCTACATAGCAACAGATAAACCCTCCACAATTATATACATGTTTAGCTCAAGCAATTACAGTAGTATTTGATCTCCTTGATTCTCAGAAAGATTGGAAACCTTTTCCCCAAAAAATCACTTACAATGATCGCCCATCCTCAAGTTATTGGAATGATTTCTACTTCAATTTGACCTTGGTCTGGTCATTTGAATATGTAATGTTTTGTATATATCTCCTCACAAATGCATACACTTTCCTTCACCTATTTATATATATATTTATTTCAACATTTTTCATGATTCCTTCTTCTATATCTTACTTGACTCATTATTTCCAAATTTATACGCTGACCTTTTAGAATTATTGACCACATCATGTTCATTCATTTTTGCTTATTCTATTATTAATCACCATGCTTAATAGACAAATCATGAAGTAGCACTTCATAAAAAACTTTATTTTCATTTAGTTTGATCGCTATTTAAGAAATAGAGCCATCTTTATTGGTCGATGAAGGGGATCAATGTGGACGTGTCATTGCCTTTGTTGCATGATTTATGTCTGCTCTAAATTATATTTTCCATGTACTTATCATTGGTCCCACATGATGTCCACATTATGCTCATTTACTTGTTTATCACGAGTAAATCACTATTTTGTTTCCCTCACTGCATGATACTCCTTGACTTTGTTTGTTGATTTACTTAGGATCATTACATAGTTCATTGTTGTTCTTTGCATTCATTATTATTTCTATCACTAATTATCACAATATTGTCCACTAGAATTACTATCATACACAATTATTTTCCTAATGGTGTCTTCATTCTTAATGAGAGCTTACGATACAAGACATGTCATCAGCCTCTTGTTGGCTTCATCATCCTTTATCGCTCTATTTTTTTTTAAGGTAATAGTAGGTTTTGAAGGGGCCCCAAAACCCTTTACAAAGCACCAGAAAGATAGACAAGAAAGGACTACAACAACAACAAAGTGTCAAACATGACAGAAAACCAAAAGAGGGCTAAACCCCAGATTAAATAGTAGATATCATAACAAAACAACAAAATAACAAACTACTAAAAGCTTCCAGCAAACAGGAAACAAAAAAATTCCAGCAACCAAAACATTCTAGCATTGAAGCTAAACAGCTTCCATCTAATCTTCCAGCATCTAAACTTCAACCATTTGTAGTTCCATGCTCTGGATCGAGTCCCGCAACTTGGTGATATCTTTGATCTAAACATTGGCTTTATTTTAGTGTTGGAGTGAGTCCTTGTACCTGGGCCCAAAATATGAGTTTCTCGAGGACCATCATCCTCCTTCCTTGCCTTATCATTGTAGTTACCTTCCAGAAGGGTATACAAATATTTTAGATTGTCCACAAAATTTTTCATACCCATTTTGCTGATAGTAGTAAGTTTTTTTAGAAGAGCCTTGTTGCTGTTAACCTTGTCATTTTTTTTGAGCCTGTTATCAACCATGGTGCTAATCTTAGTGTCCATATTGTCAACCTTATCAAACACATCATTCCCTTGTTGGTACATGATTGCATCATTGCACATTTTGTCCACAATTTCCTCCAGCAATGAATTTCTTTCTTCTGGGTTCTTATAATTAGCTTGAATCTTAATATCGTCCTGAATCCATTTATCCATATTATAGTTGTTCTCCCCTTTATTTCTAGCCATTTTAAGGAAGGAAAGAGTAGCCACCCTTTTGACATTGACCTCTCTCTCATGTAGATCATCATCTAGGCTCCTCATGTTCTGGTCATTCTTCACTTCAAAATCTCCTTTCGGGATATCTTGGTTGTACTCTTCATTCTCATTAGCTGTGTTATCCTTATCACCTTTGTCGGCTTCCTCTTCTGGGACAATATTCTCCTCATTTTTCTCATTTTTTCCCTTGTCAGTCTCAGTTTCCTCCATGTACCCCGTCTCCCTATGAGATTCCTAAAATTCTTGATTCTAGTCTTCCTTGCCATCATTATTGATAGTATGGTCATCAATGCGGGTATCAATGTACCCTGACTCCCTGTGAGATTCTTGAATTTCTTGGTTATGCTCCTCCTCACCATCATTTTTGATAGTATGGTCCTCCATGTGGGTATCAATTATATTGTCTATTTCTCCAGTAATTTCATCTAGGATGTTGTTCTCCATCTTTTGGGTTTCCTCAATATCACCTTTACCACCCAAAGGCTCATTGGTAATGATGGTGCTCATCTTCAGATCATCAATATTGCTCGGTTGCCCAATGAAACCCTCATCCTCAGAAGACTCGATTTCATGTTCATCATCAGTTTTCATCCCCTCGATGTCGTCATAAATTGACAAAGAGATATTAGCAACAATAGGGCCTTTGTGGCTTTTTTAGCTTTGGCCTTGCTAGAACTCTTACTAGTAGACACCTCCATACTCTTCCTCTTAACATTCTCAATACTCTTAGGAATGGGGTCAGGGATATGGTTTTTAACATAGTCCGTAATCAACAGAATTAGACCCTCATGTAAAATTAGGGAAGATTTAACTCTACGATCAATAATGCTCTAATTGAGTGAGCTTAAAAGATAGTAGGGAAAGTAAACCCTAATGTCATGACAGAAATGGTTAACCAAAACAAAATGGTAATTGTATACCTTTGAAAACCTACCATCAAGGGTGAAGTACTCCATGATAGGCCAGATAACAAATGCCCATATGCACTTAATGTTTGACATATTGACATAGTCCACATCACCCTTCACGAGCATGGCTCTCTCCTCATCAGTCTTGGGGAATTTTGTATACCCTTTGTTGCCCTCTTTTTGGTCTTTTGAAAAATGCATTCCCTCCAAAGGGAGACCTGTAATTTCTACCAGGCGGTCCATAGTGAGCTTAACAGATTTGCCCAGAATGTTCACTTTGTCATTCTCCTACCCATTAACAAAAGCTTTCATCGCTTCCTTGTTGTTTCCATGGATACACTTTAAGTATTTGTGAACTTTACCCTTCTCGAGCTTGCTCCACGCCTCTTTTTCATTCCTCCATTTACACACCGCAGGTTCTTCTATCTTTTGATCTCCCCCCATTTCTTTGTTCTCTTTAGTCTTGGTATAATCTCTCTCACTGTTTTGTTTCCTACGACTAATTTTCAACTCAAAATGAATACAGATATTCAAAAATATAGATTAATTAATGATACCCTAGAAGGCTTGTAGCTGAAGGAATTCATCATAAGTTTTACACTTCACATGGCTCAGTGTTGTCATCGTACCCTAGATCGGATCAACATTAATCAAAATGATTAATTCGAATGACTTCACCTGCCTTGTGATTAACCCGGTCATAATTGAGCAATAATCCAACCTCAACATTAATTTTAGCATTCCCGCGCCACTTGCAAGTGACATGATTCTTAGCTCCAATATTGGCAAGACTATCCGCCACTTGGTTAGTTTCCCGATAATTATGAGTGACATAAAATGAGGTAAATTTTGAGGCCACATAATTAATCTTAGCAATTATATGATCAATTGTCCAAGACGCCTTACTTTTGCCTCTAATATTATTAATAATATTTAAAGAGTCTCCCTCCAGCTAGACTTTCTTACAACCCAGTTCCTCTGCCAGCAAAATAACATTGAGGGCTATCATTACCTCAGCCCTATGGTTAGATTGGATACCCAATGGAGAAGCAATCAAACCAACACAATTACCATTTTGATCTCTTATTATGCCTCCTCCTCCAACTGTTCATGGGTTGCCCTTCGCTGCCCCATCATAGTTAGCTTTAACCCAGTCTTTAGGGGGTGAAGTCCAAGTTGCCATGGATCTCTGATTAATAGGATTAGGATCTCTGTCATTTCTGTCACTTTCCCTCTTAATAAAGTTAGACTTCGATTTAGAAGAAAGGAAGTTTTCTTCCAGCGCCCTGCAAATTTGGTTTCCTACCACTTCAGGGGTAGACTGATTTGCTCTGAATATTCTATTGTTGCATTATTTCCATATTCTCCAACAAAAGTGAGGAGGAATGAGAAACCATAGGTCTTTGTATATAAATTTCTGAGGTGGGTAGCTCCATTGAGCAACAAAATCCTACCACACAAAAGGAAAACACCAGCAGAGATTCCATTTTCTAAAGATGATATACTAAAATTTACGAGTGAAAGGGCAACGGAGCATGATATGATCACAAGATTCAGAATTTTCAAAACAAAGACTACATCTATTAACAATATTTATACCCCTCCTAGAGAGATTATCAAGAGTCAGCGGTTTATTTTGAATTAAGAGCCAGTAGAAAAAATTGATTTTAGGTATAAGATTTTTATACCACACAAAGGAGCAGGGATGTCTTTCCTCTCTTTCAGTAAGGATTTTAACATCGGAGGCCACAGTGTACTTGCCATCAGAAGTAGGATTCCACACAATTGAATCTTGGATGTTATCTTTTATATACTAGGTCTTTAGTTCATGTTGGAGGGAAATAAATCTAACATCAATTTCTCCCAAATTATTCCAATTGTTGTCCTGCCAGTAATCAATAGCTTTAGTGCCAATAGATTCTTTGCATCTCTCAATGATTTTCTTCTAGTCTTGGTTGTTGAATAGAGGCTCTGAGTGGATCCATTCATCATCCCAGAAATCAATTCTACTTCCATCTCCCAGCTCCCATCTTTTTCCTTTAGCAATTAGATCTTTGGTAGATTTGATACTATTCCAAATGAAGGAGCCATTAGTACTGTTGTCATCACCTATAAAGTCCTCCAAAGAATTATTGAGGAAAAGATATTTTATTTTAATGATACAATTCCATTCTTTTTTATCTCCATAAATCCTCCACAATTGTTTCGCCATGAGGGCTTTATTTATGTTTTTAATGGTTCGCAACCCAAGACCTCCCAACTTTTTAGGCTTAAAAAATTTATCCCAAGAAACAAGGCTCAGTATTTTCTTTTCCTCAACCCCTAACCAAAGGAATCTTTTCTGTATTTTCTCAATTTCAATAGCAATTTTGTAGGGAATTTTAAACAAGCTCATTGCATAAACTGGGAGATTCTGAAGAGTAGATTTCAGTAATTGGAGCTTTCCCGCATTGTTGAGGAGCGCCCCTTTCCAACCAACAAATTTATTGTTATTTCTATCTATAAGAGTATGCCAGAAACGTTTCGGAGGATTGGAGCAAAGAGGTAAGCCCAAGTAAGATGAAGGAAGTTTCCCAATAGTACAACCAAGAATAGTTGACATTTTCATTTGTCTTTCTTCCGGAGTATTTATGAGGAAGATGGAACTCTTAGTCCAATTGACTAGCTGGCCAGTTGCCACAATATAGATAGAAAGAACTTTCTTTAGATTTTTGGCTTCTTTAATAGTTGACTCTCCCATGATAAGAGTATCATCCACAAATTTCTCATGAGAGCAAATTATTCTAGCTGAAGAGGGTTGTATACCACTTATTTCACCTTTTTCCACCATTTTATGGATATACCTCCCAAGGCACTCAACAAGTATAGCAAAGAGAATAGGAGAGATATGATCTCCTTTTCTTAGCCCTCTGGTTGGTTTAAAAAAAGTAGAATATCCCCCATTAACAATGACAGAGGAAGAAACAGTAGTCACAAGTTGCATAGTAATTTTGATAACCTCCTTGTTAAAACCAAAAGAAGACAACAACATCTGCAAAAATTGCCAATCAACTCTGTCATAAGCCTTAGATAGGTCCAGCTTCATCATGAAGCCCTATTTTTTTTCCTTTTCCAGAGAGTGGATACTCTCATGAGCCACGATAATAGAATCGAGGATTTGTCTCCCAGGAACAAAACCATTTTGTTGGGGGGAAATAATATTCGGAAGCAACTGAAGCAGTCTAAAGGTAATAACTTTAGAAATAATCTTGTATAAAGAATTGCATAAGTTGATAGGTCTAAATTCTTCCATGGTATTGGCTCCTGGTTTTTTAGGAATAAGAACCAAGAAAGTAGCATTTAAGTCCCTAAGAAGACATCTAGTGCCAAAGAATTCTTTGATAGCATCCTGCACATCTTGACTAATAATATTCCAGAATTGCTGGAAGAATAGCATACGGAAGCCATCTGGGCCAGGAGATTTTTCTCCTTCAAAGGAGAAGACAACATTATTGATTTCCTTGTTCGAAGGGATAGCTTGGAAATTTTTGTTAGAAGTATCTTAACATTTCTGATATGATATCTTCCTCCTTCCTTATAGTTTTACCTTTAGATTGGAGATTCGTTATCCTATTAATAGCTTTATGTTTCAAAGTTGTCATGTGGAAAAATCTTGTATTTTTATCCCCTGCCTTAAGCCAAAGAGCTCTAGATCTTTGTCTCCATAAAGATTCCTCCTTGGTAATAATGTTATGATAATCTGCTAGAAATTTGTTTTCCTTGGTTCTAGTTTCCTCTGAAAGACCCTCCTTCTAGATACTATTATGAATTTCCTTAATTTCATTCTGCAAATTCCCTTTCAGATGGAATATATCCCCAAACACTTCCTTATTCCATCTTTTCAGATTACTTTTAATTCTATTCAGTTTCTTAGTCATTCTATACATAACTCCCCCTTCAATAGTGTAGTTCCACCATTCCTCAATATTATCTTTTAAATTAGGGTGGGCTAGCCACATTCTTTCAAATATGAAGGGAATATTATTTTTGACCTTGATCTGATTAATATTTAGGGATATAGCATAGTGGTCAGATCCAGTATGGAGTTCAACAGAAAGAGTGCAAAAGTACATGGACAGCCAGTCATGGGATAAGAGGACTCTATCCAATTTCACCTGGACCAGTTCCTTCCCCGTATGTCTATTCAACCAAGTATAGTCAATGCCTTTCAAGTCAATATCTAATAAGGCTTCCTCATTGATGAATTCCATCAGATCAGATCTGCTGTCAATTTGGGAGGTAATCCCTCCCTTTTTTTCCTCATTTTTGAGAGGAGTATTGAAGTCTCCCATGATCATCCAGCTAATTTATTGATAAAGATTATGGATTTCTTTCAATCTTTGCATATACTTTTGTCTACCTCCTTTAGTGTTAGGGGCATATATATTGATAAGGTTCCAGTTGAAGTTCTCCTTGAGGAAGGTAATCTTGACCACTAAAATGTTCTTTTCACTGAGAATTAGATTGCACACAACATTTTTATTATTCCAAAAAATCTGTATGCCACCTGAAGCACCCTCAGAATCACCTCCAATACTCCCATAATATTTAGACACATGCATTTTTTCCAGTTTTTATTTAGTCATTTTAGTTTCTTGGATGAGTAAAATATCAGGTTTTCTATCTCTAACCATGTTCCTAAGAACATCCTGTTTATGGAGGCTATTAATCCCTCTTATATTCCAAGAGATAACTTTCATATTAAAGACTTGGAGAACATATCTCAGGGATGGTGCGCTGTTTTCCATTCGCTATATTCTATTTTTCTTCTTGCTCTCTTTTTTTCTTATGTGATTCCCTTCCTTTTTTATTTTTAGGAGTGCCAACATCAACCTTAAGTTGTCTTCTGGTTTGTACTCCCCATTGACTATGATTTTCTTGTTTTTTAGTAGATTCATATGAAGTACTATTGTTTTGGTCACCTTTTTTGCCTGAGTTTTTGTTGAAACTTTTATTTTTCTTTACCTGTGACCAAGGAGCTTCTTGGTTTACAAGGTTTATCTCTGGACTCAAGTTTCTCTCCAGGCTTTCTTCACTCCACAGAGCAGCAATAGGGGATAATGAGTCATCATCACTATCTTCTGAAGAATTACCATTAAGGTCATGTTCCCTGATAATTCCTTCATCGGGAATAGGAAATTCAGCTCTAGAAGGGGATAAATCTTCTAGACCATTCGAATTGGTAGCATTATTAGTAGCTTCTAGCTCCTTCACCTTAGGTTGTCCCTTCTCTTGACTAGATTCTACTCTGACTTCTTGATCAATACTAGGTTGTTTATCCAAAGTGATTTGGTTTTTAGGTAGCAAATCTACCTCTGACTCATTACTGTTTAAACTCTCTATTTTGTTCTCCTGTTGACCTAGATCAAGAATCCATAAAGAATTATCATTAGGATTGATTTTCTGCTTCCATACTTTTTTAGGTTCCCTTTTATGATCTTCTTTTTCTTTTGGTTTTTTCAGCGGGCAGTGTTTAGCCCAATGACCAACTTTTTTACAGGAAAAACAAGCAAAGGGAAGCGATTCATATTCAACAGTTTGGATGTACTTACCCAGTTTAGAGTTGATAGTGATGACCTCAGGTAGATCCATTTTATGATGTATGTTCACACAAATTCTAGCATAGACCAATCTAGATATGGCGGCTGTCATCGGGTCAATCGATAGCAGCTCCCCAAATGCACTCGTGAGACCAACAAATACATCCCCGTGCCAGTATTCCATTGGGAGGCTAGGTAGTCTCACCCAAATAGGGGCAGTATCAAATATCTTATCATTGAGATATTTTATCACTCTATTGATATCCATCTCACCCCTAGATAATAATCTATTCTTATTGTTCAAACATATTTATAAAAACTATATGATGTTGATGAGTGTTATGGTAGAACTTAGGTGAGTAGATATAATTAAGATATAATTATTGGTGATGGACATGATTGGAATGTTTACTGGAAACTAGTTTATCCCCTCTTCTTCATCAATCATACGTACCTTGATAAAAGATATGTCCTACATGATGCTTGTGATAGTGATAGTGAGTAATCAATGTTGCTTTGTTGCTCGCATATGACCTCTACCCACGTGAATGTAAATTGATGACTGTCAATGAATAGTCATGCTCCTCTTCCTTCATTTATGAAGAAGTATATATACAAATCTTTAACGATAGAGCTACAGCTATAAATTTTCCTTACTCCCTATGATTCCCTTAGTGATTCGGCTCATTAAATATGGAGCCTTATACTATTAATCGCTGATGGAAGCAATTAATCTTTGATCTCAGAGATATAATTATGCAATCTCCTATGTTCCCATACAAGATGCTTATCTATTTCTCATTTTCTCTTTGATTGGTATCTTATGTGTATCTAAGTCCTTCCCCTTGTGTTGAGAATGGAAATAGAATATAAGGACTGTTACTGAAGAAATTGTGCCCAGATGAAGGTGCTAGAGATGACTCAATATTGAAAATTCTCTTTCAATCGCTAGCCACAACAAACTCTAAATAGTTTTTTTTTTTTTTGTAAATATTATTGCAATTTCTAAAGTCTCCCAAGATGTTCTTTGCAGATGACTTGGTCTTCAAGAGTGTTTCTTTGTATCGAACTTCCAATATACTTATGCCAACAAAGAAATAACTATATATTTCACTGTAATTCCCGTATATGTCTCATATATTTTATTCTCTTATAGGTTAGGCTCTGATACCACATTGTAAAATCAAGATCGTCCTATAGAGAAAATGTGTTACTCTTTATCGTGTTGTTTGTAATATCTAAATGTCTGTGTAAATATATATATTATTGATTATATATTTGTATGTTGTGGAGGAGAAGAAATGCACATTTTTTTTATTGATTGTCTTTCCTCAGCATATACGACTATGTCTTTATACATAGTATAGGGTCATGTCTATGTAGAGACATGGTCATACGTGGACTTAGCCACGTAGGGTCATGTCCTACATATTCCTGCCCTTTTGGTTTGTTGTTACGTAGAGTAATTGACTATTTTATATAACCCATAGAAACCAAGTGTTGCATATAACTATCATACGATAGTTAACGTAACACATCACATATTATATATATATATGTGTGTGTGTGTGTGTGTGTGTGTGTTACGATAACTATCATATGATAGTTATCGTAACACTTCTAATATTATGCACTGATATCGACTAAGCCAATTCCATTAACAATTACGTATAACATATATATGGTAAGGCCCATTTAATATGGAAGATATATTATATGCCATCGACTATGTCAAATATGATAAACATAACTCTCTCTCTCTCTCTCACACACACACACATATATATAATCGACTAAGGTCAATATATTCTAGCATATCGAAACTGATAATTATAATTCAATCGAATGTATAAGTCAATCAGATTGAAGCTATAAGTTAACAAGTATCTTCAATTCTCAAAGGAAATTTAGCCAAATCCCCACATGTTTGACAAGTTCCTCTTATGCAATCTATTTTAGGTATTTCATGATCAATTGATTTGTTACATAAGATTGATGTTATGAATTGGCTTGGATGTTTCAGAAAAGAATTTTGATAGCCATCATGTTCTTCTATCATCTTTCTGAACCCTTGATAGTAGAGACCAAATTCAACATGATATCGACAACAACAAGTTTCAAAAGATTTATTTATCTTTACAAAATATGGTTTTAATATTTCAAACATTGTTTATCCAATCTTAATGTCAGGATTTGAATTACAAAATGAGAGATACAATTCATGTTGTGTGTTTTGTAACCAATGTTTTGTGTGCTGCAAATACTCCTTAGGCCCAAACCTTTTCTTGATAACATCTCTTGTATTTGGTGAAGGATGAGTATGATCAGTCCAAAATGTTATAACCAAGTTCCTAACTGTTTCGTTAATCCTATCAGAGCGTAAAGCTCTACACATTAGTGCCCAATTACCTTCCAATGTAGTATCATCCAAATTTATTATCCTTTTCAAATAATGTCCTAGTGTCTTCCTACTGTACCTGATATGGGATGAAAGTGAAGAAATTTGTCTTTTTTGGGACATGTTTTTATTTAAAATAGATGTCAGTATCACTCTTCTTGAAATAGA